>JAKEEE010000200.1:0-160390 GCA_021498325.1 Bactrocera minax
TGTTTCAGGAATTTTGCGTTGGCATGTATGCGAAAATAAAACCTCCTTTTAATCCGTTTAAACCAAACCACACTACGTACTCGTAAGAACTCTGTCCGACTGTTACACATTGTCAGCATTCTGAAGAACAGTCAACGAGTTTATTTCACTGAAGCAAATGCCGCTCAATGCACTCAAAACCCACCAGCGACAACATTGACTACTTTTTTCTCGACTTGCGAAAGTGATCCACTGGAACGTACGTCACTTTACTCAGAGATGCCGCGTCGTCAGACTTGGAATGCTTCATAGAAGAAATTTCAATGTCGAAAGCAAGGCGAAGTAGTTCCTAGTTATTCGGACGTTTCTTCTACTAAAGCTCTTGATTGTATTTATACTGTCATCCGAAGAATGATTAATGCTTTTGTCATAGCTTTTATACTCTAATTTGCATCGAGTTTGTCCACTCAGAGGATGCCCATTTTGAGGTGAATGAAGAGATGCAAAATCAGGTATTGGTTTTGATAAAAGACATGTCTTACCTCATGTGCGGCAGTTGTTAGTCAGATTAGGAATGCCAACGCGAAATCGTGGAATAAACGACGCTTTCGAACGAAAGTTGTAACGCGAACGTGAATACGACATAAATTCATCAAGCTAATTGCTTCGAACGAATATACCTTTATTGAAGCCCCAAGCAAAAGAAGTGTACGATTCGGTAATGAAGGCAATTGAAGATGGAAATGGTCGCATGTTCTCTCATAATGCGCTGGCGGCACTAGCAAGGCCTTCCTCACATCATTGGTTTTAATTACAGTTTGTGGAAGATCAGCAATTTTTGTAGCAGTTGATTCTTCTGGAATAGCGGCTATGTTGCTGGAAGATTGCTGAACCGCTCATTCGGCACTGAAATTGCCACTAAACCAAGTGATTGAAAAACTATCACGTATCATAGCGAAACATTCATCAATGCCCAAAGTTTTGATAGCATGGAAAATCATTATCAAAGACGAGTGCAGAATATCGCACAAACATGCGTTAGAAGCTCTGAAACGCACTATGAAAGATCTGCGAAATAACGCTAGACGTTTTAGGAGTGCATTGATTTCACTCTCAGGCGATTTCCGGTAAACACTACCAGTAATACCACGATCGACCGCTGCTGATAAAATCAATGCTTGCCTTAAATCATCGACATTGAGGCGTTCTCAGAGGACACTACAGATGTGGTTGTGATTCAGTCTTCATCATGCCTCATGCATCATGAGCGATATTTTCAGTAAAAACTCGGCTATATTCACTGAGGTCCTCATGTTCGGTGTATGGGCAATTGAAAAGCCACGCTCCGATTTTCATAGTTTTTGGGCGATATATTTGTTCCTGGAATATGGGATTTCACCGAAAAGTGAAAGGCGCTGCGCCCATCTTCCAATTTTACACCGCTTCATATGCATCCTTTCTATAAGATCTCGGACGTGTTTATTCAGTGAGTTAACACATTTTCAGTAGCTTCCAACATAACCTTTGTATGGGAGGTGCACGTGCTCATCATTCTATCTCACTAATTTTTTCAGTACTGGAAAGGCTTGTTCTCAGCAAGTTTGTTTGATAAAGATTTAGTGGTTTGTAATATATACACATTGAACTTATTTAGGCGGGTCACACCAACTTTTGAAAAATTTTCAACCCGTAGATGCATCTCCCTACCGCGATTCCCTGTATCAAATTATAGTTTTTATCTTAATATATCAATATGAGGTGATTAAGGCTAGTAATATAACTTCATATATTTTCGATTAACATGATTTTGTGAGCGTGGCGATAATCTTATTACGCCCATCTGTGAAACATCTTATTAAAATGGCGGGGAACGCCATCGGAAAATGTACCAAGTTTTATTAAAAATACCTTAATTTTTATTCAAGTAATCTCTTGCAAAAACAGAAAGACTGACCCGAAGTCACCCGAAATTCAACTCATCTCGTTCGTTTTAGGTATTACAACCGTTAGGTGAACAAAGTATTATACTCCGTTGGTAATGTATATAAGCGGGGTCCAAACAATGCAATGTAACGATATTCAAAACACATTTCTGCTATATGTCTGTACCGCAAACTAAGCACAAACTTAACATAGGTTGGAAGGCGCATTTGTAGTTTTAGAAGTTTCGAAAAGTGAGTATGGTCATACCATCTAATAAGTTTAATATCACACACGACTACAGCTATGTCAACCAAAACTGGTGGAAACAATGTACGAGAATGTAATTTGTCACATTATGCTACAGTATAAAAATTAAATCAGGCAGGGAATTCTGATGCATTGGAACTTTAGACAATCTCGCAATTTAAAATAGGAGTTTGTAAATTTTTTTGTGAAATATTTTAAAGTGTCTGTAATATTGTCATATAAAAATTGTGCGTATAAACAAAGTGTTCGTAATTATTTGAAATTGAGATTTGATATATTTCCCTAATTTTTGGTAAACAACTGCTTATAACAAGACAATATTATACCCTAAATAGTAAGCAAGTAAAATTGTCGTATTGGGAGATACTGGAGATATCTCTTTTTATAACAAGAAAGTCATTGGTTGCATATTGGTCCGATACCGCCAATAGTGTGCGCTACAGGCAAATTATTTTCGCGAAACGAAATTTTTACTTGAAAATAAATCTTACTAACAGGAATTAGTGTATTCAATACTTTCGTTGCCGTTATTCTAAGCCGATTCGCATTTTATTTCCATTTTAATATTCCATTCAATAATTTTTGGTTAACAAACAATACGTTGTTTTGCTAAAATAATTGTGCTCCTTGAGAATTAATAAACGCGAAAGCGTTGTTAATCATACAGACGTGTAACGGATCATACATTTACAAAGATTAATTTTAGTCTACCTCTTTTAAATCAAATACGTCTGTAGTGTTGCATTTTTATGTATATTCTTTAATTAAAATACTTAAGATAAATTGGTTTATTACGCTAACAACTCACATTATGTTAAGCGAAATATTCTCTCCTATTATTATTTGCTTTTGAAATATCTTGTATGCTGACCTTCCATCCCTTCCCTTGGAGGAAGGTCTGAATGGTTTTCATAAATTTTTTTTACATAAACCCATTTAAGAAAATAGAGTACTTAATTACATTAAGATATTCTACACATTAACCGATATAATCAGCGAGAGGGGCGAAAATAATAATATTGGATATATTAGAATAGGAGAATATATGGACAATTTAAACACTTACTTATACATATCTTCGGAATAAAGTCAAATTGAAACGTAGCAATTTTCACTTTTGGTATACGGGACTGTGGTGAAAGTTGCCATTTTTAAGGAGCATTATTTGGGAAAGTTTTATCGTGATGCTATTGTTGATGCTTGAGCTACTTTTATTTCATATTGCATGTTTATATACGTAATTTCTTCAAAATAATTAATTTTTATTGACATTACAGTTGCGCGGACAGACGGACGGATAAATGAACGGTCTGACAGGCAGCCATGCGGAAATCAATCTTGTCGTTATGATAATTTGTGTGCTGGCATTCACAAAGTTGGTAGGCTAAATCGAATTGTGGTAGGTTTTGTGTCAATATAGTTTTTGCGTAAAGTAAAAGACATTTTTCTTAAAATATTTTAGCAACCTAGTGTACACGAATATTTGCATGTAAATAAGTAAACATATATATTTTTTTGCATACTCTGTTATTAGTTTTATATGAATGTAGCAATGCAAGCGACCAATTAAACACATTTCAGAAAGAAATGTAATCACAAAACCGTTTTTAGAGTTTTTAGAGCAACTCAAAGCTAGATTTGATTTAGCCACGAAGACATAAAATACTTCAAATAATTACAACGTCGTAGGTCCTATCAACAGAAGATTTAGCGATACTTCCTCTCGTTCTTAAATTCGCTCGATACGGCCGATTGCGACCTCAACCTAATGCAACGGAGTGGAACTTATTGAAACTTAGTGGCTTAAATCTGTCTATTGATATGAACCTGGAAACTTTTTGGTCAAGTGTTAATGCAAGTAAAGATGATTTTAATAAAAATAGTTTCGCTGAGTTTTGCATTTTAATTTTCCACTTAATTTCGCTTCCACACATCTCTGCCGCGGAAAATTTTGTCTGTGGCATTAATCAAAACAAAGTCGAGAAATAAACTAACTGCTGATACTATTCATAACATATTGTTGTGGAAAGAACTTTTGAATAATAAAAAGCGCACATAATCTTTGATCAGGAGATTTAAGGAAGGGATTTAAAGATATTAAAAAATGAACGATATTTCTAACCGAAATTGTGATTAAAATTTCTTAATATTTTCTATTTTATTTTTACAAATGCTGTAATGAATATTTTTTAATACATATGTCTGTAGAAAAAGGAATAATTTCATTAGAATGATATTCATATGCATACAGATATATTTGAGATTATAAGAACAACCATATGAACATAGAAATTCTTGAATAAAGTTTTTGCAAAAGTATTTTATTCAAATTTATTTTCTACAAACATTTGTACAATCTTAGAGTTTTTAAAAAATGTTAACTTGGTTATCGCAATTACGCTTAACTTTATTTACAATGTTTTTTGTCGCTTTGAACAAGAAATAACCTGTTCGAAAAAATAATAACAAAATCAAGTAGGCGGTTTATCTCCCGTTATCCACATTCAAATCTCTTTTTTTTTTTGATAAATTTGTATTGCATTCTAATATTCCTATCTGAGTGGGAATTTGAGCGACTTGGGAGTTGAAATTGTTGTTAATCGTTTAAAAATGGGAAGAGCTGGATAAAAAAGCTACACAAATTATTAGGCTTAAGTGGTTTTGGTTAGATAGTTAGGGGAAAAAACAAATCTATGGAAAAATTGAACCGCTCTGTCGTTTTCATTCTCCAACTGCTTTCAGCGGACACATCGAGTAGTAACCAAATGCAGAAGAACGGTTCCTGAGCCGATAATTTCTATCAGAAATGGTCTGACTATCTCCTCATATCCTGGAGAACATTCATTATTAATTTGAAATCGCACAATATATTATCAGAATTCATAGTTTAAAAAATATTTTGTGGTATGTACGTTTTCATGTTTTCCATGTAAATAATTTTAATCAATGGCAACAATATTTCATTATTTTATTTCATTCACTGTTATGAAAATTACAAAAACTGATAAAGAAAGGTTAAAAACTGCTAATAATCAGGAAGTAGATGAAAAATATATTGAAAAAAGTATTAGTTTAATACCCCTTTGCGTACAAAAACGCCATATTATCTTAAAATAAATTTTTGTATATATAATACATAAATATATCTTATCTAAATAAATTGTTATTGTTTAAATAAAAACTGAAATTTCTATAATTACGGAATCCTGACACTCAACTCTGTTATTTTTATGTATACAAAAATGCTCCTAAATAAATACTGCAAAATTTTAAAAATTTATAGAATTCTGGCGAACGTTATGAGAGCGCATATGATGAAAATAACGAACACACGCGGAGAGATAACTTGAGTAAAATTTAGATATTTTGATTAGCATAAATACTGGAGAACACAGGTATTAACAGCAGAATAAAGCATAATGCATTTCGCAGCTCTCCCTAATCTGCAGCTCTGATCTAAAAATGGACAACACCGGTAAAGACTTCTCTACAATTGACAAGATTTGTTAGTCAAATATCAGATATTTTAATTTAAATAAAATCATATGTTTCCTTGATCATCCTATCAGTGTACAGCTTCCCTTGACCCCATATACCCCCACCGCCGATAAAGCGAGATATCTTAATAAAATCAGACGGTATGTTTTGCTGGGTGTTATGTGATTTGGTACCGAAAATGAGAGGTAAGGTTTATGTCCTCCTCTGTCAAGAAAGTAAGACTGACTTTAAAGTAGATATTTATTTCGTATATTAGATATTAGATGGGGCATCCGAAATAAACTACGTATCCTGGAGTATAATCTAATTTGGTACTAAAACTAGCACAATCAGTTCACAATTTCTTCTAAAAGCTAAAGCGTTATCCGAATACAGCATATTAATAACAGAGTTTTGCAGACACTTCCAAATATTTAACTCTGCCTTAATTCCTACAAATTGCATAGTATCTAATATTCGGCTTCGTTCGAAATAACTCTCCTTGCTTGTGCTTAATCGGCCAAAAACAATATTTTTATAACTGAGTGGGAATACAAAGTCAAAGCGGCAAATGCATTTCTAACATGGAAAATATTTCTCATAAAAATCTATTAGCAGTCCTCGAGCTTTTTAAGATTTGCAGGAATGAGAGACCATCTGATGAATTCCACTGTTAAAGCTTATTATATAAGTGGACAGATATAACACAGCATTATACTATATTTAACACTCCATAGTTTTGTAATTACTGTGCGGTTGCCAAATTTAGCCATTCCTTACTTTCTTATGTTTTGAATAAAATCGTCCAAATGCATTCGTCATGTTTGAATCTGTGTTATAAAAATATATAGCATTATATAAAATTTTTATTATACAGTAGTCGACAGACGTATGTGACATTTAAACAGCAGATGTAATAAAATTTTGAACATGCAGCAGTACTGATCGAGATGGGACAAAAAATTATGAACAAAAAAGAGTTTTGGATTTCATTGACTAATATCGGAATTCAGTACTTTGGTATACTCACAAATCTCTAAATTTAGATTATAAATTAAAGAAAATTTTGGTGACTTGAAATGATTTTGCGATTTGGTAAGTGTCAGTCACAAAAAAAAAACACGATCTATTGAGTGAAAACCAACAGATCTAATCAGCTGCATTTTGTCATTTAGGGAAACCTCCATGAAAATTAATGAAATGCTTAACTGCCTAATTGGTAATCAAAATTTTTATGAATTCAGTTTTCTAAGCTTTTATGCGAATAATTTCTTTACAAATAGTAAAAAAAAACACAATAATCGATTAATGACTGCGTTAATCACAATAAGTGAATTGTCAGATATATTCAAACTAATTAATAAATATTCAAATACTCTACTAATATACTAGTAAACAGATCGAATGCTATCAAGCATTCTTGGAAAATGCCCAGAGGTAAAACTCTATAGAAACGACCCAGTACGGACATAAATGTTTAAGAAGCTGTGGATTGAGCTGCCGCAACAATTAAATTCCTTTAAGAGACTGCTCCGCTTGCAATGCAAAGAGAAAAATCTTCATATAAGATCGATACAGATTTATATACACCTTCATATTACTTGGTTGTATCCTTAAATTATATATGAACGCATACCAGAAAGGTAAATGGATATTCTGTTACCCTCAAGTGTGCCAGATTTTGCATGCTCACTTTATTATAGGAGAGAAATTAATATTATTATTACTTTCGCTGTTACTAAACATTAATTGCCTTTCTTTATTTTCAAATACCGGTAAAATAAAATAAAATGCTGATTACATTTTCCGTTGCTTTTCTGATCACTCGATTTTTTTTTGTGACCTGCTTATATACAAAGGCTTATATACGACGCACTACAAGTGTCAGCATCTTTAGATGAACGTCGATCTCATCTCCTTGCACTTTTTGAGCGTCTACAAAAATATACTCTAAGACCCTACAGAAACATAATCTGAGAAAACCCAAAATCACATTTTTCAGTCATACCAACTCAGCAGAAGAGGTAAGACCAATAAAGTAACACGTACAAGCTATTAAAGATCTCGAAAATACAACTGCCGTGGTCTAAAGAGATTCTTAGCCACAATGAACTTCTATAGACTGTTTATCCACACGCCACCAAAACGCAAATACCACTGCTGGCCATGTGCCCCGAAAGCAAAAGGAACGATCTCTCTACGATCTCTAAGACCAAGTTTTCGAATGCCTCTCTTTTGGAGCAAATAGACACAAAAGACATCAAGCTGTCACTATGGGTCGGCGCTTCGGATCAAGCTGAACCTTCTGCCTACCTTTCTAAGAACTTCGACCAAACTTAGGTGTGATACAGCACTTACATTATATTTTAATTTACATTAAATTTCTCAGATAAATACAGATATTCGTCGCTTGGAGGGGAAAGCATAACAGCTGACATGCTCTCAAGAATAGCACAAATTCACGTAACCAGTATAGACTACAACACACGTGCCGAAGACCAGCAAGCTGACCAAGAACCGAAACTCTTCGCCTAAACAAACACTTATTCATGGCGTTAGTTAAATTGTTGACAATTCCCGAAAGCAACAAACGCTGTGACTCATCAACAGAATGCAAAAAGACAGCATAGCTTTCGCAAGATCACCTTAACAATGTCAAAAATCAAAAATTACCCCGCACACATTTACGCCTCTTAAACGCTATGAATCATGATGCACGCGATTCGCCCATATCAATGTTGACGTTGTAGATCCTATTCCTTTACATGCAATCGGTATTGCCTCACATTCATCGAGCTTCTCTCAAGATGGCCAAAAGCGATTTCCATAGCCGAGATGACAGCCGCAAATATCGCAAAAGCACTAATTTTTAATTGTATTGCAAAATTCGAAGTTCCATTTTCATTACATCAGATGGAAGTTGTGAATTTATATTCACCCTATTTACAAAGCTGATAAGCTTGTCCGGCATAACACATCTGAAGACAACACCTTATCACCCACTAGTAAATGGTATAGTAGAAAGATGGGATCAAACATTGAAATCGTCAATTTTATGCATTAACTCAAAATTTGTACTGACTTCCTTCCGATTATACTCCTAAGCCTGCGAACGTTCTACAAGCACGACCTAGGGGCGTCACCGACTGAATTAATTTACGGTGGAATATAACGAATTCCTTCGAATTAAAACGCAATCAGAGTTCGTTACCCAACTACGAGACGTAATGAATGCA
Source organism: Bactrocera minax (assembly GCA_021498325.1). Lineage (NCBI taxonomy): Eukaryota > Metazoa > Arthropoda > Insecta > Diptera > Tephritidae > Bactrocera > Bactrocera minax. Next base: position 8,883 of record JAKEEE010000200.1, read on the forward strand.
ATCAGATCATTCAATACATCATGGAATGGACAAAGGAAAGTATTTGTTCATCCCGATCTTGCGACATGCCCAAACGTCTTCGTAAGAAAGGATTCAGCTCAAATCAACAAATAATTTGTTAAGTTAATAAGTCAAGGTCGAGGCAGTTAACGGGCCCAGTATATGTATATCTTCTATATCCCTATATATATATATGTACATCAGGTTTAGATCTCAACTAACTTCTATTATAAAGTTTTCTTGCATTTTTAAACAAGAACCAGTTGCGTAAAAAATTCGAAACATTTGTTCAATTATTAAAAACTAAACTCCCTCCGGACCTCCCTCCCTACTGGCATCTTTACTTTCGAGGCATTTTTCATTTCGAATATGACACATATCAAAATTCGGTTCAGCATAACTTTTTATGAAACTTTGAAACAATTTTAAATTTTGTAAAATATATATGTTTACGTCGAAGGGAAGAGGAAAAGCTTAAACTCTGCAATCCACTTTACATGTGTTTCAATGTGTCCTTTCAGTTTTGACTATAAAACGTAAGCTTTTGTATAAAATGCAGATACTTTTATAAAGAGAGTGGGTAAACTACGGAGTAACTAATTTGAAAATTTTTGCAGTATTTCTTTCTAAGATGTACCGAAGAAATACTTTATTTATTGTGTTCTTTAGTTGAGAACACGTTTTTACTGACAATATGCGTTTGATTTATTATTGTCTTTTTTTTCTGCTTCTGTTCCATACTTTTGTAAGTTTACTGTACCTTAAGATGTAAAGTCAGTACAATATTTATGGAAGAATTAAGGGATAATCATGCAATGAACTTTGTAACTTAAATTTATTTATGTATATATACACCCATATTCAATCACATACAATCTACGAAATGCCAATGCAATTTCGAGAGTCAATGTTTAGCAGCTCATCAATTTATATTATTAGCTGTTGATTGCAAAAGTTCCACTCCTATGTCTATGGCTAAGATCTTGAAGACGTTTACTTTTGAAAATAATTTTTAAACTTTTCTAGTGAGCTAAGCTAAGAACGTATTGCTGGTATTTACGTTGCCAACGGACAGTGAAAGACAAAATCTCAATCGCACATGGCTTCAACTGGTTATACTAACTTGTGTTTTACATTAGGTGTTAAGGTAAAGTTTGTAAAATGTTCGAAATTCGTTTATATTACTTACAAAACATACGTATATACATATGTATTTTGTATGTCACTCGTTCATTTTTAATCAGGAAAGGAAAGCTTACTGTACTATAAATTGAACTTCTGAAATTGAAGAGACGTTGAACTCCAAGATTGTATGAACTTTCTGACAGCGTCATAATGGAAGATGAATTTAACGTTTACGAGGACACAAATTATACCTCACATTTTATAGCAAATTAATTCTTACGTCAAGTTGAAGCTGAAGTCGTCTAAGTATATTTCGAAAACTACATTATAATTACGAAAACTGATATTTATGCAAAAAATAAAGCACATAAAAAATAGCAAAAGATTAATGAATAAGGCAACGTTGGTCACGTTTGGCAATATTATTTTGCATTATTATTTAAAGCCCCATTAGTCAGAGGTTTTTTTCCAGATAAGTAACTGTTATTATGTTAACAATTTATGCCCTAAGAGATGGTAATTCTCAGATTTCGGTAAGAAAGTACCAGTCAAATTTTTCTCTCCAGTACTTTGTACTCCTTTTAACTCGTAGGTTTCCTTAATAATTTAATGGTGGACTGCAGGCTATCCATGTGTATTGAAAACATTGCGTTCGTATTGGAGTCTAAGACTTCACTATTATACTCTTTGTTTGAAGTAAGAATGATAGAAATAATGATTAATACAGAGTCATTTCGATAATTTTTACGTAGTGCAGTTGACAGCAAAATACATGTAACAAAAAATATCTGTAATTCGGCTGTAAATTACGGAAAATGTGTACTAACAAATCGTAGCGCACATGGCAATGATAAAATCAAGAATAACAGAATACAACTTCGATCTGGAAGCATATATATGTTTGCAAACATATTTATCGAAGTACAAGCGGACAAATATTTGCTTGGGTACTTGCTAACCCCACGATTCTCTAGCTACACCTCCTTATGGAACCAGCACTTTCACATTTTTAATTACTATATTAACTGAGTTTTCAGCATCCACGCCGACTGCTACCCTTTTCTAATTGGTTTCAAGGCCAGTTGACTACAGCTCTTGTTCCTATATTTGGGACCCTAAGAATGGCGCTAGGCTGAGCAATGAGAATTATATTATTTCTCTATTGAAATTTAATTACGGAATGCCGGGTTCATAACCGGGGTTCCATTCGCATTATTATGCTATCTACAATCTTAATTGCTGTTTTCGCAATTAACGCTTACGGAAATTAATATTATTAAATCAGTCAACCAAAGGGACATAATTCATTATAATAGCGGTATGGGGATTAGACTTAATTTCTTTAAAATATTACACATATTGACTTATGTAAATAGTTTAAGCTCAGCTGGAAAGTTGAAAATAATATGTTGGGTATATTGGGGATAAGGGAAGGTTTGAGCTTATACTTATATATGTATATACATAACATTTACTTTTGATATTAAACTAAAGCATGCTCGAGAACACATTTCCATTAAAATTTATTAAGATCAAAATTTGACCGATATATTCGACATAGACTCCACTAGAATAACGATAGTCAATATATGTGGTATATAGTGGGCCTGGGATAATTCGTAGATCGATTTCACTAATTTTTGTCACCAAGCTATAGTATATTCAAGATTGTATGTTCATTTAATTTTGCTGAGATGTCTTATATATTAACCAATACACATAGTATAAACTCAACCGGAATTTTTAGAAAAGTAGTAGTATCGGGAAGTATTTACCCGATTTTAAGTATATATGGCGCCTGAGCACACTTATATCCTAAGATTCATATATTGGGTACCTTGGGACATGGATGATGGCTATCCGGCAAATGGAAGATCCTAAACCTCCGAACTGATGATGTATTTTATGAGATATATTTTATTGCACGAATGACACTATTTGTGCTAAGTTTTATTCCAATATATTCACTGGAGTTTGATTTATATACTATATTATATAAAATGAAAGAATCAGATGAAATTTAAAATTGTGTTATATTAGAAGGAGACGTTGTTGAGCTCCGATTTCACCCATTTTCACATTGTAACATACGGATTCAATTAGTGTAGCAGTTCCTGAGATACGGAATTTCACCTGAAAATGAGCTCCTAAGGAGTCAATCCGCACAATCTTTACTGTAAACTTTAATGTTTATCGTGGTTATCATTCGATTTGATATTATAGTTTTTTCTTGAATGAACTAACTTTCTAAGGTCGTAGCTGCTAGATATATACTCTGTAAGTGCTGTAATTGCTGTTATGTTTTTTGGTCGCCTTTTAGGGGTTCTTCCTTTAAGTACCGTTAGAACTTTTTAAAAGGAGGTAAGTCAGGGTGCTTAGCCCGTTCATCCATTACATTATATTTAGCGTCGTTTTCTTGGTTTAATTTAAAATGTGGCATATTGTTTGTTATAAATCCAAATTTTACAGCACTTCTCCACAAATTCAGCTTTAAAATATTCGGATATTGTTTCGCATACATATCGTTTTCTATAAAAGCCAAAATTCCTACTCGTTTGCTTGAAATGCATCCCAAAATCATGAGACACTTTTCCAAATTTTACAGTCGGAATTATGTTGGGCCTTGCGCCATACTCTCGTAGGTCCATAGTTGTAATACAATATCATCACCGTCTCATTACAGAATATGACATCATTCCCAGGTTCAGAAATTAACTTCGTAGTGAAAGAAATCGTTTCATTTATTTTTTGTTTGTAGGCAACAGTTTCTTCGAAGCAGATCTTGATGAATATTCGTATCATATATCGTATAATTGATAAGAAACATGAATCATGCACTCTTCACAAAGCTCCCTCGAAAGGGTTCTGATAGAAAATGTTTGGATTCCGGTCAAGTTTTTGAGTCCTCAAACAATCTGCAGGTTCAGTAAATTTTTAGAACCACCTCCTCGCTTTAGATTTAGATTAGTCTTCCCTGATTTTCCGCGAAATTCAACACATTGTTGACTGCATGTTACAGAAAACATTTCTGATAACTCCTGACATGTTTACCCAATTGGTGTTGTATTATAGTACATGTATATAGTAGGACCACTTCACACCACTTTAAACAAAACCATTACAGATCATAAAGTAGCATTTGTAGTGTAACACTTGCTGAAAAAATAACAAACACAAATTGTGAAGAGATTCTCAATGAAAATAAAAGTGGATACCATTTGTGTTTGCCGTTTTTATGCACTCGCAACATCTTGCACACAGTGTAAAAAGTTTGTTCAACTAACGGCTGTTTGTAATATTTAAAACTAAGCAAGATATGTATATATATTTACTATACATTAGTATATATACAATATATAAATGATCAGGACGTTGACATAAGTTGTATTCCAAGTGACTACCTGACCGTCCGTTCGTGGAACCGATAACTTGAGTAAAAATTAATAGATCTTGGTAAAACTCGGTACACGTGTTCCTAGGCACTATAAAACGGTTTCTACTGCGGATGGCCTTTAGCGGACCGCTGCCACGCCCACAAAGTGTTGTTAAGCGAAAACCACTGAAGCCATATTAAAAAAAAAACTTGTTCAGGTCAGGTACCTCCTCAAACATTGGGAAAATTACCAGAAGCGAATGATAGCCGTGGGAAACTTTTAATTTTACAGTAAAGGGTAGTACGGAAGTGATGCAAGGCAATCAGTGTAAAAATTTATTAGTGGGGGGAGCCGCAATTTTCGGTGAAATCCGATATCTCCACCAATTTCAATCAAACTTTGTTTTTGTTACAGTTTGCAAATGGGCAAAATCGAATTTTATCCACACCTACTTCCCATATAACACAATTTTAAATTCAATTTAATTCTTTCGATTTACAATATATAACTCAAGTACCAACTGTAATATCGCAATAAAACGTGGCACTAATAGTGCCCTCAATGATTTCCATTTCTTCACCAAAAATACAGATACCGAACATGAGGACCTCAGTGAATATAGCTAACATCATTTTTCAAAAAGCATCCTTCTGATAATAATATGCCCCCTGACAATAATATAAAAATTTGCGAACTTCCGGTTGACCTTATACCGTATATATCGCACAATCTGCGAAACATTTTAATAAATTCAGATAAAATTTTTCCCGGGATTGATGTGTCCTGATGGCAAAGTTTATGAACTTGAGCAAAGCAAATTTATTGAACTTCCCCTAACCCACCTATAGCTAATATAATATGCAAATAGCAAATATAGGAATTGTAAAAATTCTGGTTGACTTTATTCCACATGTCTCGGTCAATATGTGAGAATAAACATGTAAGAATAAACAAAGAATAAATATGTTGAATAGGCTATAGTTTGGTAGCAAAAATTAATGAAATCGATCTACGAATTTCCTCAGCCCCCACATACTACTTATGTATATTGACTGTCGTTATTCTAGTGCACCGAATATGTCTGTCAAACTTTGATCTTAATAAAATTGATGAGTCCTCGATAATGCTTTCGTTTAATGCCAAAAGTAAATGTTTTATGCTCAAACATTCCCCTAGCCCAAAAATACATTATATAGTCTTCGTATTTTCGACATACCAGCTGATCTTAAACCGATTATGTAAGTTAATATGTGTGATATTTTAAAAAAATTTAGTAATTTCTTAACCATGATATGGTTTAGCGCTGAATATGAATGAAATCAATATAGAATTGCTTTAAAACCCATACATCAAATAAAATTATTTACGTCCCTCTGGTTGACTTTTCCCTCATATACGAAACATACCACATTTCGTCACTTTGGTTGGATTCTTAGCGCATATATCTCCATAGAAGATATCTTAACAAAATTAAATGAGAATATTTCAATTAATATTATATCACTCGGTGTTAAAAATCTTGGCTGTTGTATCTTCCCACAGTAATAATATCATTATTATTGTATATGTAATAATATCACACATAGATGATTTGTCTTAGTAAATTAACATATTAGTATTAATTTAATAATAATTAATATTATTAGTATGACCTAAATAAAAGGAAATATGAATCCAAATATGATTCCAATACATTAACAATTTCGTCGAATAATAAATGTTGAGTTCTTACGCTACATTTTGAATATAAAAATTTCCCAACACCTGTTTCACGTCTTTTATTCTGTTAAATTACGAGAATATAAAATGTTGGGTTACACCTGAACTTAGCGCTTCCTTATTTATTTTGATTATTTTGCATTGAACTTGCACTTTTTTGTATAAAGTCCCTTGATTATAATTGATTTAAAAAAAAGGTAAGCAGAAGTAAAGGATTTAATAATTGTTTAACCACGTTGTTGTGTTAATATACTATTGTTTACCGCAAAAAGTGAAAATTTTAGATTATTTCCAATGGTCCAAAATGTTTTATAAATTCTTTTCAAATACGGTTATGAGACAAATACTTGCTAAAGTTTATTAATTGAATAAACAATGTGTACTTCAAATTATATAGGGTAAATGGCACTGATAATACCATAAATCATCAACAAAGCATCATGTGTTGTAAAATTATTGTAAATAACATGATATGAGCTAATTTACCTCGCAATGCCTCATTAATATGTTTATATAATTTATACCAATATTAAATCACATTTGTATAATTTTTCTGACATAGATGGGTTATATAGATAGATATAACATGACATAGATGTTTAGAAACATAAAGTTGTTCTTCCAGTCAACTTTTTCTGCTCATTGTTGAAACGATAATTATGTATAACTATACAAACTGTATTATCCCATATTGGATCAATAAATTTAATGTTCACTAAATTTTGCAAACATTTAGTTCTAAAAACAGAACATTTTCATAATAATAAAAATTTAAAGCACAAACGTCAGGTTTTTTAATTTCCTTATAGTTAATCATTTATATTGTTTATAATATGTTTTTCTCCAATACATTTTAATCCTCACATTAATGCGGTATGCTTGTAATATATATTTAGGCGTTTTCGTCAAAATAATAATTATATTTGAATAGTAATAGTTATAGCTGAATTATATTTATTCAACAAGATATACTTTAATATACCATTGCAATCACTGCAAAAGTAGTTTATCTGCATTTAATAAATAATGCCAAGCAATGTCTTTCATTAATCTCTTCTCCCATTTTGAATCTTGTGAACACGGCTTGCATGAATTTAGAAATAAATATAAAGATACAAAATAATAAATATGAAGCTATTTTATATTATATATGAACAATATATGCATCTAGTACCGAACTACTGCTGTTTTACTATCGTACTCTGTTTCCTTTCCTTCACAGAAGTTGTGGTGGTAACCTAGTTAAATGCAGAAATGCATTTGTTAATTTCTTGAAAATGTTTTCCTCTTCATTTTGATTTTTTCGCAGACCAGTTGTCAGGAATTTTGTACGAGTAGATTGAAAACGTTATGAAAATAAATGAAAAAAGTAAGGAAGGGCAAAGTTTGGTAAAGATTCAACCGCGGAGAAATAATTTCAGATGTTGGCTAAACTTTTTACTAAATCATGTTGCAAACGGATTCAATATTTGTTATTCGACGAAACAGTGGATGGTTTCTAATCATATAATATTTGTATTTGTATCATATTAACTTTAATACAATATATGTATGACTTATCCTCTATTAGTTTCAGTAGTACATTTTGTTTCTGCTCATTGTACGAGATACTATATATATATATAAGTATTTTGTATTCAATCTAACTAACATAAATCACTTTATTTATCATATTAGTGCTGTAAAAAGTATATTATATATCCATATCAGTAATTTTTACTAGTGGATTACAATCAAAACCAAATGGGATGAAATTCAATAGATTAGGTATATGCGAGAAAAGTCAACCAGAGGTGTGCAAATCAATATATATGAGAGCTAGGGTCTAATCCGGTTTCATCACTCTATTGGGTATATTAGGACTAAGAGAAGATGTTTGAGCTGATTGCATTTATGCACCCTAGCATTGAACTGAAAAATGCTTGAATACGTAGGCGCTTTTGCTAAGAGGCGATAGATGGCAGCTCCATCACTTGGGATTGATAGTGGTAGACCAATCACCAACATTGGCTGAAATAATCCCAGATTACACAATCTCACATTTGGCCCACTTGAAAGCGGGGTTATCATAATAATCACCAACAATATGTGCAACAGCTTGCAATCTTGCAAGCCAATTTCCGTCTGTGTAATTCTGGGTCGCCCGCATCGGCATCGGCATTGCCCGTATCGGCATCTGATATTTTCATCGTGCAATGCTATGCATCAACAAGAGACGTTGATTGCCCTGCTAAAGATGAATTCTACACACAGCTAGCAGCAACACAAAGTGATATCCAGAGGGGCAACATAACTTTTCTCATGGGTGACTGTAATGAAAAAATCGGAAGCACCAACTCCGATCTAGAGCGGACTATAGGTATATAGTCTATTATACTATAGGCAGAGGTATTCATAGCTTCCATCTTTTCTCACAAGAAAATTCACAAATACACATGGACCTGGCCTTGGGCACTTGTGTAAGTCAGAAATAGAGATGCTCGCCTCTCAATATTAGGAATAGAAGGGGAGCGAATATAGATAGCGGAATGAAACTCGCTATGATCGCATGTGAAAACTCATCACAGGCGATCACTAATCAAGAGACAATTGACAATCAACAGAATATCATGCGGCAAATAAATTAACTGAAAAGGCTTATAGGTTTACTGAAAGCCTTATAAATAATGACTCCGTACAGGCGTCTTATAGTGAAACATCCTAACTGGCGAAAAAATAGGCCAGAAACGACAAGAGCGCTCTACGAACAAGCAGTATTGACCAAACCCAAAGATGGAAGAAACACTTTAAATCGATTAGCAGCTTCGCCCTAGGCGGTGCAACAAACTTCGAACTCGATAAACCAGGGTAAATCAGGGAGCAATCAGGAAAATGTCAGCTGAAATTCCACATCCTCACATCTCTGCTAAACGATCCCTCCAACATGGTCAAAGACCATCATTGCGAAGCTGCCGGTGACCTACGTGATTGAGAATTAACTGAAGAGGGATAACCCCAGACACCCTAGCAATTTGTAAATACTAGTCACGACAATGCAAAATAAACTCACATGTGTCGAGCATGCTGTGAGAGACGAATAGGCTGATTGTACACCTTACACACCGAAGTGCCGCAAGACTCCCGACTGTCTCCTCTTCTCTTCGCTAATGTCCTCGGCGATGTCATGAGCCCCCTCACTCTAGACAAAAACAGGCATCGTATGGAATCTCATATGGCAACTCGAAGATTTGAACTTCGCGGATGTCCTTTCTCTCCTTTCGCACAAACTCTCGAACATATAAGAAAATGTCAATAACCTATTCGAACTGGCATGGAGTGCGGAGTTGAGATAAACATTGCAAAATCGAAGACCATGAGAGTCAAACACTCCAACAGAATTCAACTAAAAATTGACAATCATGAGGTCGAGCTTATCGACAGTTTCTGCTATCTTAGAAATATTAATGAAACTGATGGCGGAAGAGAACTGGATAACAACTGTAGGATGAGTGGAGCAAGAGCACCGTTTCGACTACCGCAATGGAAGGAATAACGCTCCGAATATTTTCTGCATTCGTAAAGTCGACGTTGTTTTATGGACCCGAAAATGGCTAGTCTAGAACTCTATCAATCAGAGACTCGAAGAATTCATTAACCCAGACAACAACAACAATAAGTCTCCTAATCAACTCCCACCTAATAACACATTAAACCGAATCAACAAATAAACCCCTGCAGTAACTAATGTTGAAGAATGAACCAAAGCAGATACAGGGGTAGGGGCAGCCATAGCTGCGGGCAACCAAGCAGAAAAGGGGATCTGCGCTCTCTTAGTTATACCCGCAAGTACAACTAACCCCCCAATAACACTTATCTCCACTCTATATTTTATATTTTCTAAATAAAAAATATAATTCCAACCACCATAATTTAACATTCAAGCAATAGCCAACAAAAAAGCAACGTCCCCAACACGATTAGATAAAGCAGTTAACATCCCAGCATTATAGACAAGACAAACATCAACACCAACATAATAAACCGTTTAATATTCACATCCCCCGCCATATAAATAACCCCAAATCACACACTCTTCTGATAGTAAAAAAAGTCCAGAACGCAGAATATTTTAGCAACCAAGCGCTAAGGAGACTAAGAAAGGCATATAAAGAGCATAAAATGGCGCTAGATAAGCCATACTCTGAGGAAGACCCGGGACAGCATTATGAGGATGCCCTTAATGGGAATCCTCAATCAAGCAGAAGACGCGCCCAAACAAAAGCAACAAAGTGAAGGTCGGTACTCCGCGAATTAGCGCAAAGGCTACAACCGTCAATCGTGTGAAATAGCGAAAACTTGTTGAAACCCTATGCTCTACTGGGGACTAACAAGAGAAAAAAACCAAACTTGAGAATATGTTTAAATGCAACTTTAATAAGATTGTACACAATATAATTCATATATTCCGCATTAAGTTCAGTAGAATAACAAAAATCATTACATGTAATAAATCCTCATATTGAGCTTGAAAAGTTAATGCTTGACTTCTACAACTGTGAGGTGAGAGGTGTCAGTTTTTGCCACTATATGTGCAAAATTTTATTCACATATCACTCACTCATAAAAGTTTTAAAATTTTAATTATGTCATACAGGAATTGGATGAGGTTATAAACCGATTTCTAAATTACCAAAATTGGTTGCAATTGGTAGAGCAGTTGCAGAGATATGGGGTTTTACCCAAACACCTAAAAATGAATTCAGTTTGTCTACATCTTAATAATTTTGATATATATGACTCCATATCTAACTCGATTAGTTTTAGATGTCACAAACAAACGTTTGGTGTAAAAAAAACTGTTATACTCTATGCAACATGTTGCGAGAGTATAAAAAGGTGTTAACGGAGAACGATGAAAGGATTGTGTGTCCGTGCGAAAATCCTTAGTTTCCTTCAGATTTTCAGCGAAAATTAAATTGAAATGTGAAAGAGCAACAAAATGTTTTAATGAACGCCACTGCAGTTGGTAACATTTCAACGTTTTGCTCGCTTCAGTGAGAATGCCATTTAACGACTACGTTACTTACCCATCTCCCTTTGAAGAATGATATTAACATGCATTAAAGTACCTTATTTACTTGAACAGTAAACGAGTAGGAGTAAATTATTTTATTTTATTTTACAAGAGAAGTAATTATTAATAATTGAAGTACTAAAAGGAAGCGCTGGCTATTTTACATTGGTTTAGTACAAATATGAATTTTAATAGTATCTAATTATAACTTACATATACTATATGTTTGAGATCTTACACAACTTAAGAAATTTGTTTATAGCTGTGATGTTGTCAGTACTGTTTGTCTTAAGGTCCTATCCTGAGGCGAACAAAAGTTCTTAGGTCTTGACATGGGCAGTCAGGTGGGAAATTTGGTTTGGAACCGGTGAGATTTTGCTCTTTGTAGTAGTGATGATAATTTGACCAGTCTCTTGCTGCTGTTGCGTTAAGAACTTTTTTTTACCATGTTGCGAATGTCTTTTGAGGTAAAGTGTGCATATGAAGATAGTGGTTCCTTTCAACACCTTTTAACACTGCATTATGTGCTAAATTTAAAAATACGTTGATTGCCGATTTGCTATCACTGCATATGATATCTTCTTTTCCAGTTTGTACAACGAAAAGAACCGCTTCATATAGCGCAGCCGCTTCATAACCGATAGCTATAGTGACGCCTTGATCGTTTGTCGGGGCAAACGAAATATGGACCCCTGATTGTGAGCCATCTGTGTAGATAATTTTCCACTCATCTCTGTAAGGTTCTATTGCGTAATTGAATAGCTGGATATATTGATTAGCATGGGTGGTTTATTTTTGATATTTGAAAAACGTGTTTATTATGGAGGGTTTGAATGTCAACCAATGCGGATGGGTATTCTCCTTAATAAGATGTAGTTTTGATATTATATAAAGCTCATTGATAAAGTTTAAGCATTTCATTATCGTAATTGGCTTATTTGTTGCTCGTTGCGAATTCACTAGATCAAACTGGAGCTTCTTTTAACCCTGGAGTAATTTCAGGGTAAGCATCATTGTCAGGTAGTAATAGAATAGATAGAATATCAGGTAGCAAATTAGAACTACACCGAAATTTCTCTACGAACTAAGTTACATGACGTCACGAAACCACTAAGTTCAATAGTCGCAGGCGTTGTATTGTTATTTTGATCTAAATATTATATGCAAAAATAGAACACATTAACCTCTTCCTCTTGATAAATTTTTTAAACGAAAACTTTCCGGAATGAACTCTGTAGAAGTTAGAGCTATAATGAATGTTATTAGAAATTTTTAATTTCAACAGCAAGCATACGAATGTGCCAAGACTATTTTGATATTTACGATATCATAACCAAAACATCTTGAGCACTTATCACAGTGGTCGCATTGCCAATTTTAAAAATCAAACATACAACAAAATCACTTATTATTTTGTAAGAAATTGAAGTAGATTAAATAATGCATTAAATGAGTGATAACCCAAAATTAATCAGTCAGGTAGCCTGCCGTCGGAAATTACTGATTTTGGAATTTTTTTTTTTAAGATTATTATTATTTTTTCATGTTTGGGAACTGAAATTAAATTCATACAGGCTGATAGGATGACTTTGCTGTAAGCTTAAAACTTCCGTCGGTAAATTTAATTGTAATAATTCACAATTATAGCCGTCATCGATTCCATATTTCCCTGTGCGCTACTTTGGTCGTTGTGCCTTTGGAAAAAATTTTTCATGTAAAGCAACAACGCATACTCTCGTATCGTATTTAACTCTTTAAAGTGGTATAACCGTTTTCTTCAACGATAGCTGTCAAAATTTACAACAAAAAATTTATTATTAAACAAAAGTAATTACATAGCAGGCCTAGCAAAGAGAAACCCATTATCTCTGCATTCAATCTAAGATTTTATTTAGCATAGTTAGAATGAGGCGATTTAGGTCAAATATACACCGTCACTTTCGACGTATGTCCCCGGGCGTTGTCCTTATGGAACACAATTCCTGCGATTCGCAAATGGAAATCCGATTCTTGAGTTTCTTCATACTCTCGCAATATGTTGCAAGTGAGTATGTAAGCTTTGTTCACCTAACGGTTATTTGTAACACCTGAAATTAACGGAGATAGATATATAATCAGGATGAAGAGACGAGTTGAATTCCGAGTGACTGTCTGTCCGTCCGTGTAAGCGATAACTTGATTAAAAATTTAAATATCTTAATGCAACTTAGTAAATGCATTCCCTATCTCAGCAAGACGGTTGGTGTTGCAGATTGGTATAATCGGATTACTGCCATGCCCACAAAATGCCGTTAATCGGAAACCAGCAAAGTGCTACAACTAAGCACCAAATAAGGATAGAAACATGTAATTTGGTACAGAGAATTTTAGCCGGCAGGAGCGTATATGGATAATTTCAATTGTCAAAAGTCAATTTGTAAATGTGGGTATTGCTCCGCCCCCAAATAGATTTAATAAACATATCTCACAAACCACTAAAGAAGCTATATAAATCAAACTTGCTCAGAACAAGTTTTTCTATGAAGTCCTCATATGCTGAGAAAATAAGTTAAATCGGATAATAACCACGCCCACCACCTCTACAAAGGTTATGTAGAAAACTAATAAAAGCAAGTAAGTCGCTGCAGAAATACGTCCGAGTTTCCGAAACATTATATCTTGCAGTAGATATGGTACGGAAAGGCTGCATAGGAATCTGTGTAAAATGTTGGTGATGGGCGCGCCACCGCTCACTTTTAGGTAAAATACATACGCCTAATTCCCATGTAACACAATTTTCAATTTCACCCGATTCTTTCACTTTAAAGTATATAAATCAAACACCAATTAATGAAACTTTGCACAAATATTGCCTTTAAGATATACCACTTCATGTGTAAATATAGACGAAAGTGGAGTATAACTTTTCAAGCCCATATGGCCTATGGCTGACTATATATCAAAACTATAGGTAAATCTGTTGAATATCGTAATGAAAGATTATCTTTCCATGATAATAGTGTGCCCTTGGTTCAAAAACGGATAAAATAGGGAAAATACTTCCCTAACCCCCATATACCTAATATAAGGATTTCAAGCATCCGGTTGGCTTTATACGGCATATAACGGTCAATATGTAAGATATCTTAGCAAAAGTTAATGCAATTAGTTCAGACCTTCCCCTAGCCCAAATACACCAGGCATAATGAATTGCGACTTTCCAGATGACTTTAAACCGTTCATGTTTGATAATATGTGTGATATTTTAACGAAATTAAGTGGGAATATTTTCACAAACATAACGTGGTTTCGCGCAAATATGAGTGAAACCGGTCCAGACCGCCGTCTAAATCCCTTATTCCTCATATAATGGTTTCCGTTTCTCTGGTTGATTTTTATACTCTCGCAACACTTTGCTACAGAGTATATTAGTTTTGTTCACGGAACGGTTGTTTGTAACACCCAGAACTAATCAAGTTAGATATAGACATATATATATATAAATGACCAGGATGAAAAGACGAGTTGAAGTCCGAGTCTGTCCGTCCGTCCGTCCGTGCAAGCGATAGCTTGAGTAAAAATTTAGATATTTTGATGGAACTTGGTACGCGAGTTCTCTGTCACCGTAAGACGGTGCCACGCCCACAAAATAAAATTAATCGAAAACAGATAATGTGCTATAACTACCCATCAAATTAAGACATAAACGTATTATTTGGTATAAAGGATCCTACTAGGGCGCTGCATCTGTGGACAAAAAATTTTGTAAAAGTGGGTATGGCTCCGCCCCCAATACGTTTAATATATATATCTTGGAAACCGTTACAGTTATATCAATCAAACTCGTTCCGATTAAGTCTTTCTAGCACCTTCTCGTGCACTGAGGAAATAAGTGAAATCGGATAATAACCACGGAAGAAACGTTAGAAACATTAAATCTTGCAGCGGATATGATACGGAAGTGTTGCATAGAGAGCCGTGTACATTTTTTATGATGGGAGTGGCACTCTTTTAGGAGAAATCCCATATCTCAAGAATGCCTTATCCGATTTCAACAAATTTTGGTATGTGACATTATATTACATATTTGCATTCTTGTGTCACGCTGTGAAAATGGACGAAATCGGTTAAAAACCAAGCCTACTTCTCATATGACACAATTTTAAGTTTCATCTGATCCCTTCACTTTACAGTAGATAAATCGAGCAGGAATTAGGATATGAGGGTTGAATTCTTATGCAAAATTTTATAATATAAACTTTTGTCAGCACCTGAAAGTAATTCTCCTTCTTTGATCCTTGCGTATTGCGAGAGTATAAAATGTTCGTTTACATGCGTTACTTAGCTCCTCCTTTTGTTTTTCTTTTTGTTATTACGTAAGACACCCATACAATGTCCCAGGTAATAGGGACAGTGCTTACATGACAATAGAACTCGACAATTTCAAGAGATTGGTGCATACTTGTCATCAAAATTACCGGAACGAAATCGACGAAACCAAAAGTATGCGTGATTAGCTATCATAATATCAGACTATAAACACTATTCACATTTTCAGCCGTCTGAAAACTTCACAATATTACGAATTTTCTCTTTGCTAGTGTCCATTTCTGAAGCGTTCTCATGCAATACTGAGTCAAGCAATCAGAAAACTGTTTGAGAAGTTTTGCTATAGTTTATGTGTCTTAAACACACTAAAAAATTTCAAGGGTTAAGTTTTATTATAATCTCTTAACATGTTGCACAGAGTATAAAAGTTTTGTTCACCTAATGGTTGTTTGTCACACCTAAAACTAATACAGATATATATGGTTATATATATCAAAATAATCAGGATGTATATTTGTCTGTCCGGCTGTCTGTCCTGGCAAGTGATTACTTGAGTAAAAGTTAAAATACCTTGATGAAATTTTATACACATGTTCCTTGACACTCTGAGGAGGCTGGTTTGCCGATTGGCGAAATCGGACTTTTACAACACCCAAAAAATGCATTAAGTGAAAAATTATAAACCGCTATAATTAAGACAAAATTCAATTTATAAAACTTTAGCTTGGCATAAGGGACCAGGGAAAAGAGTGGAATCTGTGATCCAAAACTTTTTGGAAAGTGGGCATGGGCCCGAACCCTATTAGGTTTATGAACAACCAAACTTTCTGGAAACATTTTGTTCTAGCGCATTATAATACAGTGTGAAAATAGAGAAATTGGGATGATATACGCCTTCCCCCCATACAAAGGTTATTTTAAAAAGCTACTAAAAACGGGTTAATTCGCGTAAGAAAAACTTTAAAATCATTATATTTACCAGCAATGATGGTACGCCAAGATTGCAAATGAACCAATATAAAAATCGGACACGAAGCGCAGCACCGACCTCTTTAAGGTGAAATCCTAAATTTCAGGAACTACTATGCCGATTTTAATCAAATTTGATGCATAATGTTGCCCTGATAGCCTGCGGTACAGTGCGAAGGTGGGCGAATCCGGACCATAACCATTCCACCCCTATAAATACTATCTGATTCTTTCAACTGACAATATATATATATCAGGTACCAACGAAAATATCAAAACAAACAAAATAAAACTTTGCAACAAATAGTGCCTCTGAGCTATCTTCTCACCAATAAAAATTGTCGAAATCGGTCCATAACTTTTCAAGGCCTCAGGTACCCCAAACTCTGAGATATATTAATGAAATTCGAAAAAGCCTATTTTCCTGATGATAATATGCCCTTGGGTAAAATTGGGTCAATACTTCCCTTAGCACACATATATTACATATGTAATATAAAGAGTTTCAAACTTCCGGTTGGCTTTAAACAATACATTGTATATCACTCAATATGTGAAACATCTTAGTAAAAATAAGCGAACGTATTACATTAGATGTAGTATAGGTTACAGCCGAAAATTAGTGAAATTTGTGCTCGAATTACCCCAGCTCCCATTTACTACATCTCAGACCTCCCCTAGCCTCAATACACCCAATGAAACCCCAAAGTCCAAATGATACCCTAAGGCAGTAAGATTTATAAAGAAATACTGAAATATAAAGTATGGCCAACCATAATTTTATAAGGAAATTCGGTAGGAAGATGCAATCTATAATTTTTGGCACTAAACATTTTTGTGAAAGGAAATGCATTGTTGTAATCGTGAAAATGGTGAAATTTGACATTTCTTCTTTGCGAGCACAAGATATTATGATTAAATTAACAACGAATTGCGATTTAATTTACTTAAAAGTGTGGCTGCTTGTTTAAACATTGATTGTTTTCATTCTGTAATTCAGCACATTTAACATTATTGTCAGCGCAATATATATGGTAATTGTGGAGGAAAAAATAATGAAGCCACTAATGAAAACGATAATTGCCTATGGTATGAAAAACTAGAAAATCAAAACAAGAGCGAAAGCTAACTAAGCTACTTGACGGAATATCTCGGAGGCATGCCTGACTGCTTGTCAAAACAGATATTTGGTAATTTTCTTTGAAATTTTGAATAGATCTAATTGCACTTGCGTTTTAATTTTAATACAGTGGCAGCCTTAACATTTAATTTTACCTTCAAGTTCCTTTTCTTAATAATATCGTTTTGTGGGTCAGCTTTCATCTATTTTCATCCATTTCACCTTTTCAAATGAGTGGTCTCGTTCTCCTGACAAATTCTATAATAAGATAAAAATACTAAAGATTTCTAAAATATGCTAGTTTACCATAGTTTTACATTTACTAAATATGTTTAGTTTATTTAGTTTTAAAAAATTACTAGTTTACCATTACCAAACCTGAAACGCATTTTGTTTAAATTTTCTATAACATTTATAAAAACTTTTATTCGCTGATCTCTTAACTCAAATTATATAACCATAAGCCAATGGCAAACATTTATTGTGAACTAATTAAATAAATATATATGTAGATTTGTAGTACTACGGACATTGAATGTCTTAATTACTCTATATCGCTTTAACCTGAAAAATACTGAAAATAAGTGAAATTAATGGAAAAGTATTTCATGATTCATTCTTAAATCGATAATTAACAAATATTTAAGAAGTGTATTCTCGCAAGGTTCC
Organism: Bactrocera minax; assembly: GCA_021498325.1. Classification (NCBI taxonomy): domain Eukaryota; kingdom Metazoa; phylum Arthropoda; class Insecta; order Diptera; family Tephritidae; genus Bactrocera; species Bactrocera minax. Next base: position 27,220 of record JAKEEE010000200.1, read on the forward strand.
TAACATTATAATTCTTCAGCAATACATTTTGCATTATTCAGTGGACTTAGAAAGTGTCTCACTATTAACCAATTGCTCTTTTGATTTTTATGCAATTTTTCAAAAGTAATTATATTCTTGCTGAAAAGGCGATTGCACTCACAATTCAAATCAAGGTTGTAAAGAGCCAGGAGTGTAAGTATATATGTTGATTAATATATTGTACAACATACATAAGTATACAACATACAAATTAAGAAATATAAACAGATATTTTTCACATCCAACGTGGATCACTTATGTTTTTGTATATGAAGTGGCGGCCAAGAACGACTTCATATCAAGAATCAACAGATAGACGAGAACAAAACAACAAAAACCAAAAACTGCAGAGGGCAGAACTTATGAGAAATTAACCCGGCGAAAGAGAAAATTACTTCTCTTTTGCCAAAGTAAAATGGAAATTGGCTCTTACATTACAAACTTTTTATATGTTGATACAACACTAGTTCAGAAATATTTGAACAAATAATAGAGAGCGTGAAATATTTAATTTAGCAGAACTGCCTTACCTACAAACAAAAACAGAGCGCGCATGCTCTGAAGCACCTGCTGCTTACCTTGCTGAGTGAAAGAGTTTCCCAAGGAGAAATTAAAAAACCATCAGGCAACATGCCAGACAGCATCTTCATTAGTAATTGCTTCGGCGTTGACGCGGGTAGACCGGCTTCGCTTGCAAATCGCCACAAAGAAAATTGCTCCTTGAGTCATAATTGTGTGTGTCGTCTCAGAAAAATTAACATGACACGTTGTCAGTAACTGGAAGCGAAGTCCAGTGAACGTGAAAACCTTGAGTGTGCAAATAAGTGGTCAGTGCGAAAGGAGTTGGCTGAATCGCCCACTTTTTATGAGACTAAAGTCAGTGAGTTCGTGTAATAGTGCAGGATGGTTGTTTGCCCACTGATTAAGGGGTAGTGAATAGTAAATATATGAACGAATTTTATTGTCGTCGCTAAAGTGATTGTAATACGATTTTGTAACGTTAGACGTTCTTCAAGTGCTTTATCGATAACGTTATCTATGTGCATTGTCAGTATCACAACGAGTATCAGTAACAGGATCAAAATCAAAATATCTCATTATGAGCAAATTTTGTTAATTTATTTTTGCTTAAGTACTCCTTAAGTACTACTGAAATTTTGTTTTTCTTCTACCACAATATGGACGTCGGCGTTGGTTGGTCATAAATAAATAATTTAAGGGAATGAATGCTGGGAGTGGTTTTGACTTGTTGACACTGGTATTAGAAACCATCGAAAATTAGTCAGGACGTAGAAGTGTATCATCACGGTTTTAACATCAAAAAGGCATAAAGTTATAGTAGTTATAGTAGATATATATCATAATTAATTCTAACAAATTTGGTGGCAACGAAACCAAATTTATTTCAGAATAGTTTCACAGAATAGTTGTAATTACATATCAAAACTTTAGTATTCTATCCGAAAGATGTAAAATAAATGTTGCTTATTTTAATTTTATTGGATTAAGATAGTTAAAATTTTACACTTTTGAAATATAATTTCAGAATCACTTTATCTTTCATCAGACTTTATGCCGAATATGTCGGTGACTGTGTGAGTTACCTTCACAAAATTGCGTGAAAACATGTTCCCTAATGTACTTGAATAATGAAAAGAGCTAATGTGATCAGTGCAGATCTTCCTCTATCCCAAAAATCCCCGATATAAGAATTCCCGACTTTCTGACTTTAAACCGTTTATGTTGGTCAATATGTGTGATATTTTAATAAAATTAAGCAGATATGTTTTCTTAAACACAATGCGATTTCGCGATAAATATGAATGAAACCGGTCAAGACAGGGGTTAAGTTCATTTCAATTAAGCCACTTGAGTTTATACCGCATATTTCACTTTTGAATTAAGTTTATAGATTTTAATATAAATATCTCTGGCACATAGCAAAATATAGCAATGAAAGCGCATGAGTCTATGGCTCGTGATATAAGTTAATTAGATACCAAATAAGATGATGCAATCCATTGACAATTTCTTCGAATAATGAATGTCGAATTCTTCCGCAACATTTTTTAATATAAAGTTATGCCAGGACCTGAAAATATTTCCCCGCCTCTAATCCTTGCACGCAGCGAGAGTATAAAATGTTCGGTTACACTAAAAAATTAGGCCTTTCTTACTTGTTTAAAATAAAGTTGTGCCAGCACCTGAAAGTATTTCCCCTCTTTTGATCCTTGTAAGTTGCGAGTAACTGCAGTTTGTGAACGTGGCTATGATCCGATTTAGCCCATCTGTAATACCAACCCCCTCAGAGTACCAACGAACACGTGTTCTAAACTTGATTGCTATATATAAATGTTTAGTAAATTTATCACTTGCGCGGATGGACGGACGGACAGGCATAGGCAAATAAATTCGAATTTGAATTATGCCGAAAGTGCTGGCTTACTGAAGTGTTGTGACCCTTTGTTTATTCCTTTCATTTCATATTTTTTTATATTTTCAATCCTATATTTATATGTATAAGTTTTCAGTTGACTGCAAAGATTTCGTAAAATCCTTTTCTCGACAAGAAGTGAAGGAATGGTTGGAATATGTAAGAAATTACTAAATTTGGATGCAACCGAAAATTAGATATCCTCAGATTCCTAAATTATGCAAACAATTTAAAATTATTAATATCAATCAACTAACTTAACCACTTCAGTTGTGCCATAAATCAATAAATGTGTAAATTCGGACCATTGATGCAAATATTATGAAAAGCGGGATCAACTAAAATTTCGTTTTACTCTATGATCTCTATGTGGGAAAATGGGTTGGGCGTCTATCATTGAGAACAACTAGGTTTTTCGATAGTATTACATCTTCTATTATTTGACCTCGGAGGTTTAAGGAAATAGATCCCCATAGCGGGCTCCATGCATGGAAATCTCCTACTATTATTTTGGGTGTGGGAAGTGTGTTTGCTATACTTATGATATCACTTGCGCTAAACTTTTGATGCAGGGGAATATAGCATGTGGCTACAGAAAGCTTGAAACCTATGTCGATTTCGATAGCAATGACGGATATATTGGAGGAGATGGGAATACGTTTACGTTTAATATGTTTTTTAATAAACAGGTCAGTCCCTCGTTTACCTGATTTATTTTGACGTAGGTTGTGAAGGTGGTCGAGGTATTTGTGAGGAGTATGCGGTTTTGTTTGTTGGGAGGTGCGTTTCTTTTAATGCAATGTGCAATGTGGTGAGTTTGTTGATGAGTAAATTTAAGTCTGGGTAGTTATTGAATACACCTTTCATATTCCATTGAAGAATTTACATGATCTATTCGGGGGGGAAATTTCTGTATGAGGGGTTTGTGGGATTATTGTAGCGTAATCAAAAGAGGTTGTTGTTGAGTCATCGGCTGTATTTGTTGTTGGTATAGAGTAAGTTGAGTTTGTTGAGTTTACTGTGGTTGTTCTATTTTCTTCTACTTTGCTATTCATGCTGTTTGTTTTTGAGTTAAGAGAAGTATTTGAGATAAGAGAAAAGAAGGATATTTGTGCTTCTGTTTGCATAGTTGTTTCTTTGTTTGTGTTATCTATGTTTGTCGAGTTGTTGAGGATGTTGGCGAATGAAGGAGATGAAGAGTTGAAAACAGACGGTATTTGTGCTTCATGGATATTTCGCAAAAAAAGGATTTATTGTCTGTTTCAATTGTTATTATTTTCTTAATTTGCATGAACTTTCCACATGCTTTACTAGAAGCTGAGTGGATGACCAGAACAATTTACGTACAGAGTGCGAGTACATGGTGAGGGGTTATGAGGTGGGAAAGCACATGTATCGCAAACAGGGGGCTTATTGCAGTCTTTTTTTGTATGTCCAAGAGCTTGACAGTTTTTGCGCCTCATAGGGTTTGGATAGTAAGGTCTTACTTTGGTCGTATACCATGAAACGTAAATTTTTTCAGGGGGGTAGTAGCGATCGAAAATCAAAAGTACTACGCCGCTTGGAGTTGGTTTATTATTTACGTATTTGGGAAATTTGTAAATATATACAACACCCTGTTGTTATAAATTTTCCATTATCTCATTGTCTGGAACTTGGTTTAAGCATGGAGCGTAAATAGTTCCTTTTGTAGAGTTTAGATTTTTGTGGAGCTCAATTTTTACATTGCATATTCCAATGAGTTGTTTGGTTGTTGTAAATTTTTTTGCGATAGTGCTATTTTTCACGAGAAGTAGTAAATTTCCGTCTCTTAATTTTTTCCAATTCTTAATTTTTTCCAATTTTTATTATTTCAGAGCTAATATTTTTTAAGACTTTGTGCGAAGCAAGAAAATTTATTCATAGGCTTATTTGTTTCACTTGAACTTACCACTACGCATTTAGGCCTGTCTTTTGTTGTTGTTAGTAAAATAGGGAAATTTTCTTCTTTCAATGGTTGATTATTACTTTTCTTTCAATAGGGCGAATCTATTCCCTAGAGCGGTCCGCCAAGGGGACATTTTATGCTATCGTAACACTATTTGAAATTATTAGAAGGTTGATAAGTGTGTGCACGTTTCTTGAAGAAGTACCGTGAGAAGAGGAATGTGCGTATTACACTAACAGAGTTAATGTGAGCGATGACTGACGTCTTAATTTGTTACCTAGTTATAACACTTTATAGGCTTTCGTTAAACGGCATTTTATGGGCGTAGCCGTATTCCGGTTCCGCCCATCTGCAATTAAAATTCAAGTACCAAGGAACATATGACCAAGGTTAATCAAGATATTTTAATTTTATTCAAGCTTGCACGGACAGACGGACGCACACTCAGCCACCCAGAGTTCAGCTCTTATCAGCACACTGATCATTTTGACATACATTTACATAAATCTATATCAATCTCGATTAGTTTAAGGGGTTACAAAAAAACCGTTCGGTGAACAAAACTATAATGCTATGCTGCATGTTGCAACAGGTTGTCAGAGTATAAAAATTTCGTAAACGAATTCCAAATTCAGTATTCAACCAATAGGACCGTGATAGGATTGCAATCATATTTTGTATCTTATTAACATATATTATAGGTCATAGATTCACTTAGTTTTGTTCTTACCATCATGTTATTCATATATTAATGTTCATATCAAGATATTATTATTACAATCAATGTAATTAGCTCAAATGAGGTATATGTGATAAATATAAACTGAACCAAAAGGGCTAAATCTATTATATTGGGTGTATGAGGAAGATATGGTAATTCATTTTATTATGGATATGGGGTTTAGACCGAGGTCTAGACCAATTTCATTCATATTCGGCGCAAAACCACATTATGTTGAAGAAATTTCATTAAAATATCACAAGTATTGACCAGCATGAACGACTTAAAGTTGGCTGGAAATACTGGTTATATATTCGGCACAAAGGCTTCTAAATTAATGAAAATTACTATATGTATTGCGTATACCACGGGAGCTGAAGTAATTTTTGAACCGAGTTAACCCATTTTTGGCATATCAGTTATTTTCCTGGTATAGGAATTTATAAGATATTTAACATGGTTCATATATTAAAAAATATCTCCTTACAAGTGTTTTTCAAATTTCAAATCATTTCCTAAATTTTATCCGTTTTAGTTCATAGCAACTAGGCCGGTTTAAACGGACGACTGCAACAATAGGTGACTGGAGGCCCGGGCTACCCAAGTTTAAATAACTCTCTCTCCTTTTTTCCGTAATGCTTCCAGTATACAAAATCTGTAGCTTAAAGGCTATTATGACGTATTATACAAAAGTCTTAATTAAATTTGCTTTTTGCAGTTTTTTACTCTGTAGGTGAGTGCCAGAAACATGACGTAGAACTTGAAACTCGTTTTTCTCGAAACTATTTTTTTCGATGCGGTCGTCAGGATATCTCAAATTCTGACAAGTCTATTTCCTTGAAATGTAACATGAATATTCTCTAAAAATCTCTCTATCATTTTAACCAACAAAAACTGATAATTTCTCATTTATAATGTTATTAAAAACGTCAAGAAAATTAAAAAAATTTTCATCAGTTTTGTTGGTTTATCGAAATGATATTTTTACTTAGCAAGAATCCATAACCGTTTTATTTTTCAGATGACTACAAGAGTTTAAATCGTGACGACGAGTACGCGGTTATATACGTTTATGCTATAAAGTCAGCCGGTAGGTCGAAAATCTTTATATTAGACATATGGCAGCTAAGAGAAGTACTGACACGATTTTAGCTATTTTCGACACATCAAAAAATATTTCATTAATATATCGCACCGGGACCGATATTTTGGGTGATTGGTCATCAATAGGCACTGCGATGTACATATTCAGTATCTAGGTGCCTGAAATGTTATTGTCCGCCACTATTTTAGGACTTACTCGAAACTGATTGAATCAGATGGAACTTAAAATTGTGTTATATGGGAAGCGTGGTTGGGTTCCAAATTGACCCATTCTCACACTATAATACTACATAAGTATATCAGGATAATGAAATTTGTGGAGTAATTCTTGAGATATATTATTTCACTTAAAAGTGGACGGGGTCACAGCATTTCCAATTACACCAATGTGTAATTTCACACCAATTACACATTTACACCGATTCCTGTAAAGCACTTCCGTACCATGTTAACTGTTAATTTTAATGGCCCTGGCTTGTTCATTTAGTGAGTTAACGCTCTTTTGTGCATGGGGCGGTGCTATAAGGATAAGTTTTTTTGATATTGCTACAGCTACAGCCGCCACATTTGCTGAGGACAAATCTTTTGAACACTTCCTGAAATAGTTTGGAAATAAGTAAAATTGTATGATAACTCCGCCATTCCCCATATAACGATTCCGTTTAAAACTAGTTAAAGTGCAATAACTCATAAAACAAACCTCAGAAGAAATAAATTTCGCAGCCAATATGGTACTTAAGGACATCCAAGGAATCAGTGTTAAAATTGGACATTGGGTGTGGCACCGCCCATCTTTAGTTGAAATCCTATATCTAAGGATCTGCTGCACCAATATCAACCAAATTTGGTACGTAACATTATATTTACATTCTTATGTAGTTTGTGAAAATGGGCGAAATCGGATTACAACCACACCTACTTCCTTGTATCACAATTTTACATTTCTTATGATTCTTTCACTTTACACTATATACATCAATTACCAGTGAAGATATCTAAATAAAACTTTCCACAAAAATAGTGGAAATCGGAAAATACCTTTCAAGCTCAAGAAATGTCCACAAATACAATATCTGATTTTTTACCGAAACAATTGGTCAATCTGTGACATATCCCAATGAAATTCAGCAAGTATCTTTCCGTGATAATATTGTGCCCTGGTGTCAAAAATGGGGAAAATCGGGTACATACTTTCCGTTGCTCCATATACCTGATGTAGGGATTTTCAACCTTCGATAGGTTCAATTTTATACCATATATAATGGTAAATCTGTAAGATATCGTAATGAAATTGGAGGATTATCTTTCCATAATAGTGTCCAAAATTGGGAAAATCGGGTAAACACCTCACGTATATGGGGACTATACCTAACATAAGAATTTTCTACCTCCCGTTAGACTTCATACCATATATTTCGGTTAGTACATGAGTTATCTCTGTGAAATTAAGTGAGACTCTCTTTCCCCTAGCCCTAGCTCCATATACCTAATATAAGAATTGCAAACATCCGGTTGGCTTTATACGACATGTGTCGGTCAATAAGTAATACATTTTAGCAAGATTAAGTGAACGTATAATATTGCATATGTAGTATATCCAAATGCTAAAGATTTGTGAAGACGGTGGACGAATTGTGCTAACTCCCATATTCTACTTATAATAATTTTCGTTATTCTAACAGACTTTATGCCAAATATGTCGGCCAGTGTATGAGTTGTCTTCACAAACTTGCGTGTAAACATGTTCTCTTTTGTATTTGAGTAATGACGAAAGTTAAAGCAATCAGTCCAGACCATCAACTATCCCAAATATACCCGGTATAATCATTTTCGCCTTTCCAGATGACTTATGTTGATCAATACGTGTAATATTTCAATAAAATTAAGTGGATCTTTTCTCTTCTATATAATGTGGTTTAGCGTTAAATATGAATGAAATCAGTCTAGACCGTAATCTAAGCCCCCGATTACTATTACTATTTTATCCGTTTCTTTGTTTGAGTTTATATCGCCTATATTTAATTTGAGTTAATTTGATGGTTTTTAATATAAATATCTCGGACACGAGGGTAAAAATGGTAATCACAATATGTGTGTCTATGACTTGTAATATATGTTAACAAGATACCATATATAATTGAAATCCATTTAAAATTTCATCGAATAATGAATGTTGAATTCTTACGCAGCATTTTTATACAAGTGCTACATGTTGTAACAGAGTATTATAGTTCTTTTAATATGAAGTTTTGCCAGCACCTGAAAGCATTTCCCCGCCTTTGATCCTTGCACATTGCAAAAGTATAAAATGTTTAATTACACCCCAATTTAGCTCTTCTTTAGTTGTATACTTATATATGTGTTAATCTGTGATGTTTCTTAATGAAAGGCAGACAGGATCTTTTCCTGGTAATACAAAACTAACTAATATAAAAAATGCATACTCCCGGTTGGCTTTATACGGTATATATCGGTCAATATGTATATCTTGGCAATAAATTAAGTGAACTTATAATACTGGATAATACTTTGGTTTAATGTCGAAGATAGCTGAAATCGGTCTATGAATTACCTCAGTTCCGTTATTCTCCCTTTAATTATTTTCGTTGTTATAGCAGACTTTATGCGGAATACGTCCGTCAACGTGTGAGTTATCTCCAATAAATTTACTGGAAATATAGTCTCGAGTATACCTGTGTAATGCCAAAAGTTGCAGCAATCAGTCAAAACTTTCCCCAAGCCCCAATATACCAGATGTAGAAATTTCCGTCTTTAAAATTGACTTTAAAACCTATATAAGGATTTCCGACTTTCGACAAAATGTGTGACATTTTAATGAAATTAAGTGGATATGCTTTCTTAAACGTAATAAGGTTTTAGCACTGAATATGAATTAAGTCAGTATAGACCTTGATCTTAACCCCACATCCCTAATATAATGATTTCCGATTCTCTTATTGACCTTTTCCTAATATACCGAATTAAATTCAACCCTTTTGTTGAATTTATATCACATATTTATACCATTTGAACTAATTGGATTGATTTTAATATAAATATTTCGGTCACTAAGCAAAATGTAGTAATGAAGCAAAGTATATGGGCTAAAGTCTCAGTTAATTAGATGCCAAATATGATTATAAACAAATCACAATTTCGTCGAATAGTGAATGTTGCATTCTTACGCAACATTTGTTAATATAACAATTTTGCCAACACCTGAAAATATGCCTCCCGTTTTGATCTTTGAAAATTTCGAGAGTATAAAATGTTCGGTTACACCAAAACTTGGTCCTTCCTTACTTGTCTTACATAATTATCTTTATGTTTCCAAATACTTATTTTAAGTGTAGTACAAATTCCTAGACAGCTGCATACATAGTTAAGTTAAATCAGCAATTGAAGCAGTATGCCACGTGTCAGCTGCAAGTTGGCACCAACGGAACCAAGCATTTATTCACAAGCAGGAATAGTGCCATCGTTCGAAAACAAGACTAAAATAAGAAATTCGTAACGTATACAATTCACAAACGCCAATAAGACAAGAACTAAAGGAAATATTTACGAGAATATTTGGTATCTATAGAAAAGTGTTTGTTCTACCCGGCAGGAAAACTATACTACTATAACTACAACCAACTTACGGTTTTCTGAAAACTTTATAGTCATTACGGGAATTACCTCCTAACCTCAGACCGGTTCAATCTATAATGTTTAGATTATTTATATATCCAACTGTTGACAGCTTTGCATTCAATTTTATAAGAAATAACATATATATTTAATAAGAACATATTTCACAACCTTGCAGGGTATTTCAATATTTGCATGGATGTTTATATAGATATATATTTATGTACTCAATTATATGTATACTAATATCAAAATTTTGTTCTCATGAGCAAATATATACTGAACAAATCCCTGGCCAATATACTGAAAGTGCCAAGACGCCGGCGCTGTTTCTCGCGCCGCATTGTGTGTGGTAAAAATCAGTATTCAACCTTTCAATGGTCGGACAATAGTAAAAAATTAGAAACCCTTAAAATTATCATTTGAGACTTTGAAACTTACATACGTGCACTACGAAAACAAATAAAACGAGTGTGTCGGTGAGAAGCATTTACGCGACTTTTATACACACTCGTGCAGTGAGACCCTAAGGAAAGACATTGCTGGGAAATATATAGTATTGCTAGTAAAGTAGAATAGTGATGAAAGCTTTTAATGATACCGCGACTTTTATTATGATTAATCAATGCAAACAGACGGAGTGTGGAAATGCATAATTAATCTTGCATGTGTATACATATATGCACATATGTACCCACGCTTTTTGACTGCATCGACATATACCACACAATTTATGTAATGTATGCTTATACTATACCTATTTATTCAAATAAACATTAGCTAAACTAAAAAGACTATCTATTTTTTGTTCCGTTGATGTCGTGAATCTGCGATGACCATTCTTACTGAATTTCAGATGTTTGTATGGCAACACGATCTAAATACAGTAGGCACTCGCTTAGAAGTACAAACCAAGTAACAGATACTCATTAACATTAAAAAGTAATAATATTTGCTATTATAAATATTATACTATTTGAATAACTAAATTGCATGTTATATATTTTTTAATGTAACATATCAAAAAATTGAGATAATTGAGATAATAAGGTAAAACGTCGACAAGTAGAAACCAAACAAACGCAGTGACAAATTCAGAATGTGGTATACAGGTTATCTATTTAAAATGTTTTTACCATCTGTATTAAAAATGCACTACCTGATCAAAGCAAGTGAGTCCTGAAAGTAAGCAATTTTTTTTGTTTTTGTTGATGCTTGACATTTGATTGATTGATGCTATAAGCTAAAAGAATATTGAGCAAATTGGAACAAAGAAATAAGTATCTAACGTATGTCTGTATATACGGGCTGTGTGCCGATACTCTGTGTTCGTTTGGTGCGACAAAATTTACTATGTCGTAAAAAAATTGTTGCGCAAAATGTAATATGAAATAACAAAACCAGCGCTCCTGTGGCCTTTAAATTTTTGTTTTATTATTTAAATTATTAAATATAATTTCAAAACGAATATAATTCAAAATAAGTAAGAAGCCTCTGCTCGTGCGTAACCGAGCATTTTATACTATCGCAATTTACAAGTTTCAAAGGCGGGGAAATACTTTCAGTTTTTGGAAAAACTTTATATTAAACAAGTAAGCGGTGTAGGAGTGAATGTACAAGTTAAGAGTGCGAATAATAAAAGTAATTTTATACTCTCGCAATTTTCAATAAACAGAACACATTTTCAGGTGTTGACGAAAGTTTATATAAAAAAAAAAAATTTGGAAATGGATTTGGCATTTGTTATTGACCGCAATTGTGAAAGGACTAAAATCATATTTGGTATCATATTAACTTTTAAGTTAGGTCATATTCTAATAAAGTAATTTTGCTAAGACATCATAAAAGGAAAAAGTCAACCAGAGGGACGTAAATCATAATATTAGAGGTACGGGGTTTAGACCAAAATCTAGACCGATTTCATTAATATTCAGCTCTAAATATTATAGTTAAGAAAATACTTAATTCCTTTAAAAAATCACACATATTGACTTATACAAATACTTTAAGGTCAGCTGGAAAGTCTGAGTTCCCTATATCGAGTACATTTGGGCTAGAGGATAATCTGAGAAGATAACATTTACGTTTAACATTTAACTAAAGTATGCTCGAGAACACATTTCCAGTCAATTATACAGGCATATCCGGCATAGAGTCCACTAGAATGACAATAATAATTACACGATTAAATGTCCACTAAAATTAACGATAACAATAGATGGGGGTGGGGTAATAATTTTTTATAGTATATTCAAGAGTACATGTTAACACATTAACTAATTTTATTTTTCTAAGATATCTTACGGATTGACATCAATACACGGAATATTTAAAACTATCATATTAGCTATATGGGGGGTAGGAGAAGTATTGGCAAACTATTACCTTTAAAAGATGTTGTCTGAATTTGATTGAGACACCTGGAAGAATGGCCGATATATACGGTATAAAATCAACCGGAAGTTTGAAGATCCTTATTTCAGGTATATTGAAGCAAGGAAGTGTTTACCCGATTTTACCCATTTTTGAGATATATTTTCAGGAAAAGGGTCCACTGGGTCCACATATTAGATATCTGGGGACTTAAGCAGCTATAATCCGATTTAGACAACTTTTAGAGGTATAATGGCAAACCCTCAAGGCCCTCTTTGTATAAAGTTTCCCTCCGATGTCCTTATTGGTAGTTGATTTATATACTGTAAAGGGAAAGAGTCATATGGATTAAAATTAATATAAATATAAATTTTCAACTCGCATATACCCCTCCCTACTGTGATACTCTGTACCAAATTCCAGTTCTATATCTTAATTAAACAACGCTATAAGTCTTATAAGCTTTCGTTTAACGGCATTTTGTGTGCGAGGCATGGCCCGATTCCACCATGGATTCCATGGAACATCTGCAATACCCACCTCATCCGTATACTGGGGAACATATGCGCCAAATTGTACTAAGATATCTAATTTTTTACTCAAGTGATCACTTGCACGGAGAGACGGACAGACAGTCACTTGAAATTCAACTCGTCTCTTCATGTTTAATCTCTCTCTCATATTTAATATACTGACTAACACAAACCTTTAAAATCAGCTGGAAAGACGAAAATTATTACATCGGGTATATTTGGCTACCCCTAATCCTAGCCCTAACCTGGACTGATTGCATTAGTTTTTGGCATTACTCAAGTATACAAGAGAATATGTTTCCACGAAATTTTATGAAGATAACGCATGCGCTGAACGACATATTCGAAAAAAGTCTGCTAGAATAACGAAAATCATTATATGTATTATATGGGAGCTAAGATAATTCATGTACCGATTTCACACATTTTTGGCATGAAACTATGGTATATCCAATACTACCGGAAGTTTGAAATTCTTATTTTAGATATATGAGGGCTAGAGGAAGTATCGACCACATTTTATCTATTTTTGGCGTCGCCGCACACTTTTTCCAAGAAAATATGCTCTCTGAATGCCGCTAAGATACCTCACAAATTGGCCGACATATACGGAATAAAGTTAGTTCGAAAATCTTCTTAATATGTATATGGAGGTTGGCGGAAGTAGTTACAAAAATTCACACAAGAAAACTATTCTATGGGAATATCATTAATATATCTCACAAATTTAGCGATATTTTAGTTAATTCTTAGATCTTTCTTAGATTCTTAGATTTTTAGGTCTTTATACATATTTGGTATATAGAGGCTTGCAATTTCATGGTCCGTTTCTCAAATTTTAATTTTATACATGATTTATACATTGCAGAGTGAAAGAATCAGTTGGAATTTAAAAATGTCTTGCATAGGAAGCAGGTGGTTTTGTAGTCCGATTACGACCATTTCTAAAGCACAGCATAAAGATGTAAACACAATTTTATACACCAAATTTGTTTGAAATTGTTGAATCAGATCCTAATATATGAGATATCGCCTAAAAGTGGCCTATGTCATGCAAATTTCTCAAATTTTAACCTTTGCATTGGGAGTTGTTTTCACACTTTTGGTGTTTTCTGCTTACTGTTTTCACACCTTAAAAGAAGGTGCTAGATGGACTTAGTGATAGCAAGTTTGATGGAAGTATCACTTTTTAAGAAAATGTAAGACACAAATTCCTTTTCCCACTGTGATTCTCTACATCAAATTTAATTTTTGTAGCTTAATGCGTGGCTTAGTTATAGCAGTTATAGCTAAGTTTTTGACTTAACGGCCTTTAGCGTCTTTTCAAGGTGTCAAAGAATACCACCTGCATCAAGTTCTATCAAGATATCTCAATTTTTGCTCAAGTTATCGCTTGCACGGACGAACAGACATCCGGAATTCTACGCGTCTCATCATCCTGATCATTTTGATCTATATAAGTCTATGTTTATCTCGATTAGTTTTAAGTGTTTCAAACAACCGTTAGATGAACAAAAGTGTTATACTCTGTGTAACATGTTGCGAAAAGATAATAAGTTCATGTGTAACCGAACATTTTGACATGTTTGCAAAATATTGTATTAAAATTGTTGAGCCATAATCCATGAGCCATGAGCCAAAGAAAATTGAGCCATAATTTTACTACCAGATGACATAATGCAAGACGAAATATTCATATTTAACACTGAGCCACATTGCGGTCAAAAGCGAGCTCTTTAGCGAGTTAACGTACTTGTAATAGTTAGCAACTTAACTAATTATCTGATGATGGGTGAATTTTCAAACTGAATATGAACAAAATTTAATAGTCTGTAATGCATCCGCAATATTTATTACATTGTATCATATATTGAATCGCTCATTATTGCGAAATTTTATGCGTTTTGGCCTTCACATATAGAATGATTGGTAAGCTTTCCCATTATCTGTTTTATTAATCTATACTAAATATTTTTTAATTTAATTTTCTTGGCGAAACTTAAGAAATTATTTGTAATCAAACTTTTGGGTTTTCTTTTATTAATTTTTATATTTATATGCTTGGTAAAAAACAAAACAAACAAGTAAGGAAGGGCTAAGTGCGGGTGTAACCGAACATTTTATACTTTGGCAATATGCAAGGATCAAAGGCGGAAAATGCTTAATTTTGCTAAGATATCTTACATATTGTCCGAAATATATGGTATAAAGTCTACCCAGAGGTTGAAAATCCGTATATTAGGTACATGGGGGCTAGGGGAAGTGCCTACCCGATTTTAACCATTTTAAGCTCATGGACACACTGTTATCAGAAAGAGACGCTCTCTGAATTTCAAAGAGATAACTCATATATTAACGGTTATATATGGTATAAAATCTACAGGTAGGCTGAAAATTCTTATATTAAATATATGGGGGCTAGGGGAAGTGTTTACCCGGGTTTCACCATTTTCGACACAAGAGCACATTATTACCATGGAAAGATAATCCTCCAATTTCTTTACGATATCTTACAAACTTACCGTTATATATGGTATAAATTCTACCGGAAGGTTCAAAATCTTTATAGTAAGTATATGAGGGCTAGGGGAAATACTTACCCGACTTTCCCCATCTTTGACATAAGAGCACATTATTATCAGGGAAAGATAATACTCGAATTTCATGGCGGTATCACGTGTATTTACTGCTATTTTAGATATAAGGCCAGCTATAGGCACCGCGGTCCTTATATTGGACTTATGAGGACTTGAAAAGTTATATGCATGTGATGGCGTGTCACGATACAACTCGTGAAAAGCTTTATTGCATTATCTTAATGGCTGCTTGATTTATATACTTTAAAGTGAAGGTATCAGATGAAACTTAAAATTGTGTCATATGAGAATTAGGCGTGGTTGTTATCCGACTTCGCCCATTCCCACAAAGTGACATAAAGATGCAAAAATAAAACCATATACCAAATTTGCTTGACATTGGTTGAGGCTTTCTTTAGATATGGACTTCCCTTAAAAGTGGGCGTTGCCATGCCCATTGTACAAATTTTACACGGAGTCCTATGCATGCCCACATTTTCCGTAAAATTTAATGTTTGTGACGTGTTTCTGTAGCGACCTAACGCACTTTTAGTAGTTTTCAACATAACATGTGTATGGGAGGTGGGCGTGGTAATTTTCTGAGTTTACTTATTTTCCCAGTACATGAGAACTTTCTAAAAAAAGGGTGTTTCGATGAAGTTTGAATGATATTTCTTCAACGCTTTATGAGATACGTATATTAAATTTATTAGCTGGCGGGCCCAAGCCCACGTTTACAAAAATGTTCACCCACACATGCCACGCCCAACTAGGATCCTCCATACAAAATAACACATTTCTATCTTTATTTGTTGCTTAGTTATAGCACTTCAATTTCGAAGTTAGGGTTTCGATTAATGGCATATTTTGGCGTGGCAGATATCTGATTACCCCCATCTGTAATACCAACCGTCTTACGGTGACAAAGAACACGTTTACCAAGTTTTATCAAAATGTTTTAATTTTTACTCAAGTTATCGCTTGCACGGGCGGACGGACGGATGGACAAGGAGTCACTCGGATTTCTACTCGTTTTTTCATCCTGATCATTTATATATATATATATGTCTATATCTAACTCAATTAGTTCTAGGTGTTACAAACAACCGTTAGGTGAACAAAATTAATATACTTTGTAGTATCATGTTGCGAGAGTATAAAAAAATTATATCCGAGAACAATTATACCGTGAACAAAAATTTGAGCATGTTTAAGGATCTGGTTGATAAAAAGTCCCTGTTAACTTAAGGAAATCTTACTGTTATTAATAAAAATAAAAATCGAAAAAGTCCCTGTCTTTTGCTGATTCCTTCGTAAATTTATAAAGTATTTAAAAATGCCTACCCCTTCTTCATGATTTTCATTATGAATAACATATTTTATGGCGCATATATTACTTATATTTTCTTTGCGATTTGTTTGCTTCCATTTATTAAATTTTGTGTTCATGGTGGTTCTTTTAAGCATGTGTATATATATGTATGTATGTATATGTATGTGCTTAATTATGTGTATGTATATATTATACGCATTTATAAGTTGTCAGAATTTTATCCAGTTCAATAATTCATATTCACCTCGAAAAGCACAACAGCCATAGAAGTGTTTTATTTAAATATATAACAACATTTTGTGTACATTATTACTTCAAATTAAAAACCTGAATCCACTGCTCTTCTATTTAGATTTCTTAGATAAAATATGCTAACGATATTTGCTTTTACATGTTTTTATTTTCGCAAAATCATAATTATTGGTTATTTCGCCATTTAACTCTCACAATTATAGATTGTACATAGTGTTTCTTTTCATTTGTGTTTTCATTTCATGCTGTTTCTGCTGTCGTGTTGTTTATAACACCATAGCCATTCTCAGGCAGTAATTTGGTATTCGCTCATATTGGAAATGATTAATATTGTGTTAAAGGTAACACATTTTTATATTTTTCTTTATAATTTAGAAGAAAGCTTTGCAGTTTTGAGTTTTTCATAATGATTTCTTAAGACATAAAGATAGTTACTCAAGAATATTTTGTAATATTTCGAAAAGTTTACACTTACTTTAAAGTAGAAATCCAAGAAATACGGAAAGAAAAAGAAAAAGTCAAAAAGTAATATTGTCGGAGGTGAACCCAAAGAGCCAATAAGTTATTATAACGAGGTTTTTGACAATAAAATAATTTAAAATGTTGTGTTGTTGAAAGCTGTTTATGAGCTGTTATGAGAGATGTTTATGAGAGCACATGTTTATGTTGACACATTTCTCTACCAAGAGCTTTAACGATTCCAACTATGAAAATGGCATGGACAAACAATTTTGAATCATCTGCTATTCCTAATTCATTGTCGAAAAATCGAGTCGAGAAATTTAAGGCAATTTTCACATAACTGAGAGTGTGAAGTAGGCCCAAAGAGGAAAAGTAAATTATGATAAGTTATATACAGTCCGACCCTTATTATCTAAACTAGGCATCGAAATGCAGGCAAACATCCCAAGAGGGGACTATGTACAAATAAATACGTGCAAAATAACAGCCTTATCAGAGAGGTCGCCCGCTGCTCATTCATCGACAAGGTCGTCATACCAAGCTTCACCATATCTCTTGGACATATCACTAACAAAAACTTCTACGTCCATACAGGATTTCTGAAATTGAGGTGTACTAAATACAACGCTTATTTATCTTCAAATAAACAAAAGAATTGTTTTGTTCCATTTCGTACACATACATACATAATCATAAAAATGTAAAAAATTTAAAAAAAATTAATAAATGTGCAAACAACCAAAACAGAATACGCAGGATTTTCAAGTTTACGTAAGTTATTACTTACATATATCTATATTAATAAGTATGTAACGTAAAAAAATTGTAAGCTACTCCGATTCAATAAATCGGGTATGAAAAGCTTAAATATGGTTTTTTGCATGGACGAAGCTCTGCCATTTTCCGAGTTCAAAACCCGACACATTCATTTCTTTTTATTGCCTTTTCGTTACGTTTGTAGTCCACAAAATTTGCCTTCAGATCCGGATTTGATGACTTCAAATACTCTTATATTATTACAATACAAATTTATGGAATATTATTTGTGTCATGTTTACCTCTCTAGCGTGTAAGAACAAACACATTCGCAAACAATTGACATCTTTTCGAAGGTCGCTTTCCAGCCCATTTGCAATTTTCAAATCGTCTGAAAATAAATTATAATTCACTTATGAAATATGGTACTATGCTTACAAGTATTTCAAAACCCACTCAAATTTGTGCATGTCAGATCTAAGCATGTTTGTGTTAGGCGCCCCATCTCTTTAAACATGTCCAACGGATCATAACAAAATATTTGATTTATAATAAAAATAATCATAAGATATAATAGCACGAAATACATGAAATCCGGTAATTTTTTGCTAACTTTCTACGGTGTGTTACAAAATTAAAAATATAAATATATACTGAGCACTGCAAGAACTTTGAAATTTTTTGTCCAGCGCTTGTTATTTTGAACTAGTGCCTCCGTTTGTATCAGTTTTAGAAAATCAACTTTGTCTTCACTTTCAATTTTTATTTCTTGGTGGAATCTCCGAAATGTTTCTACCATCAGATGGAAATCACAGAATCAGTAAATATCAAAATGTGATTTCTTACTTGAAAAATACACATTACTTTGAATGCATTAATGTGGCAGATTTTTGGACTTGTGAGTTTTTAATGTTTTAAAGCTGTGTATAAAAATGCAGTATATAATACAATTAGTGACGGTAATTAAAATAATTTACCGTAAATATCAGCGTAACCTACATATCTGAGATCGTTTAGTGCAATGTTACCACCTGGCGGCTCATCCATTCAAATCAAAACTGCTATTATTATAATATATGCTATGCTATTATATCAATTTTATCGAATTCGGGTCGTTTATTTGAGAGAGGTAAAAAGGGAAACAGTAAGTGCTAATTTTTAATATTGTAATATTAAAGAGTGACCAAATAACTTTTTGAGTAATTTATTTCTTTTTAATATAATTCAGAATGAAAGATCTGTGAGCAATGTGATTTTTATAATCTCATGCCACGTTGCACAAAATATTATACCATAAAAGGTAACAACTAGAATAAAATGCATTAGATTTGTAGTTTGACCTAATTCCCATCGGACCCATACACAAAACACCTTCAAATATCACAGTTGTCATATAATTAGTTTATGATAAAAACGAATTTAATGTGTTAATGGAAAACTAAATTTTTTTGGTAAAATTAAAAAAGGTGACAAGATTGCATGAATCGGACTTTTGCTTTCTTTTAGAATTGCTTTGACGTTCAGCGTATTCTGCAGATCTCGACCCCACTGACAATTTTCTGCCGTTAAAACTCAGAATGGTCACTGGAAAGGAATCGCCCGAACTGAGCTAAATTTTGAAGCAAAGTACCAATTCTACTACAACAAATAAGGAAGTACTAAGTTCGGTCACTCCCGAACTACTTATACTATCGCAATTTGCAAAACTTAAAGGCGAGGAAATATTTTCAGGTATTGGCAAAAATTTATATTATACTTATATTATATAACGAAGATATGCTTGAGAATATGTTTCCATTTAATTTTATTACAATTACTTACACATTGACTGATATATTCGGCATAAAATCCACTATAATAACGAAAATCATTAGATATAGTTTATAAGGATTGGAGTAAAATAGGTTTACAATTTTCGACAGGAAACTATGGTATATCCAAGATATCTTACATAATGACCCACATATAAAGTATAAAGCGAACTGGAAATTTTAAATTACTTATATATAATAATGTAAGATATATATGGGGCCCATGGGAAATATTGACCCGAGTTTATTAATTTTTCGCATCAAGATACATTATTATTAAGAAAAGACACACTTTAAATTTAATTAAGATGTCTCATATATTGACAGATATTTTTGGTAAAAAGTCAATAAAGGCTTGAAAAGTTATAGTCCAAATTTCCCATTTTTAGCAGAGAGGTGTCACACGTTGAAGGCAATATTAGCCCGTAATGTGAAAGAATTAGACAGAATTTTAAATTGTGTTATATCGACAGTAGGTGTGGTTGTAGTCCGATTATGACCATTTTCAAACCGTAAGCCAGGGAAGTATATATCGCACAAACCACTAAAGCTATATCAACTAAAATTACTGAGGACAAATCCTTTTAACACTTTCACAAACACTGTTTGCAAAAAGAGTCAAATCGTATAATAACCACGCTCACCTCCCATAAAAAGGATAAGTTGAAAACTACTAAAACTCCGATAACTCAATAACAAATAAATCAGAAGCGTCAAGTTTCACAGCTAAGATGACACTAAAAGGATCCAGAGAGATCGGTGTAACATTTTGACAATGGAATTTTGACAAAAGGGTTTCCATATCTTACGAACTGCTATACTAATTTCAACCAAATTTAGTTTGGGACATTATATTTGCATACTTATGTTAGATTGAGAAAATGGGTGAAATCGAAATTTAACCACGCCTACTTAAAATTTTATATAATTCCTTCCCTTTACACTATATAAGTCAATTACTAATGAAGATATAAGAGCAATACTTTGTACAAAGAGTGCATCTAAGGCAACCATCTCACGTATAAAAGTTGCCGAAGTCGGACTATATCTTTTCATGCCTACAGATACCGAATATATGGAGATATTAAGATATATAAGACACATCTGTGCCTATGGCTGACTTTTTACTGAAAAAATCGGTCAATCTGTTCAATATCTTAATGAAATTAAGAGAGCACCGTTTTATGATAATAATGTGCCCTTGTGTATGAAATGGGGAAAATCGGGTAAATACTTGCCCTAGCCACCATATACCCAATATAAGGATTTTCAAATTTCTGTTTGACTTTATACCATATATATAGACCAATCTGTGAGACATCTAAATGAAAGTTAGTCAACTTTTCCTGGTAATAATATGTCACTATCTCACAAATAAATAAAATCATATAATAATGCCTCCATGCACCTATTATAAGAATTTCAAATATCAGGTTGGTTTTATACTACTTTTAATTTCTACTTTTTGCGTAATTTGCAAAATATTTGTTTTAAAATCAATCCAACGAAAAAAAATCACTATATTCATCATATTGTATACATACGAGATATATATATTGTATATATAGACATACTATCATATGTATACTAGAATAACGATAATCATCATATCAGTATATGGGAGTTGGAATAATCTGTGTATCGATTTCACCCATTTTCGCCATCAAACTATAGTATATTCAAGATTACCACCATTATGTACGGTAAAGGCAAATGGAAGTTTGAAAATCTATAATATTAGAAATAATTGGGCTAGGGGTAGTATTGACTAGATTTAATCCACTTTTGATACAAGGCCATACATAAAGCCGATGAGCTATTTCTTATATAGTAATTTTTTTGACCTAACGGTTATTTATAACATCTACAACGAATCGAAATATATATAGTTTTAATATATCAACTGCATCAGGATGACGGGATGAGTTGAATTTTGGGTATTTGTCTACGCGACCGTCCGTCCATACAAGCGACAACTTAAGTAAAACTTTAGATATCTCGATGAAACTTGGAAACATGTTACTTGGCACTTGGGCGAAATCGCGCCATTGCATGACCACAAAATGCCTTTAATCGGAAAATGAAAAAAGCTACAAAAATTAAACTTGGAACAGAGGATCCCCGTAAAAGGAGGCAATTGTGGTTTAAAAATTTTTGTAAAATAGGTGTGGCCCGCCCGTGATTTTACTTATGTAGATTCCTTACAAACTACTAGAAATATATCAACCAAACTTACTGGAAACAATTCCCTCTTGTACATCGTCATATTCTGAGAAAATTGATAATATTTACACCCTCCGCACATACAAACCTTTTGTTGAAAGCTACTAAAAGTGCGTAACAATAGCTATTGCCGACCAACTGTCAAATCTATTGCCATTCAAATTTGCAATATTTTTGTGTGGAGTTTCGTCATCTTGCCAAAATCATTTGCTAAATGACGTCGGGCAGGTATGTTCTAGATATAAAAGCGCATGTTTGAGCCCTTGAAGCCTTTAGAAATTTCATAAGGATGACAAAAATTTATGAGTATAATGGAAAAAGTAGAAAATCTACTTTTCTTGGACACATGTATTTTTGAAAAAATTAGTTTTCATATGTTATATGGTTCAGAACTTAAATAATTGTCGCATAATATAAACTTACAAGTTCAAGGGTACTTAATTCAATAATAAAATATACGCATGAATACATACATATGACTAACAATTATCATTAAAATATTAACTAAACGTATAAATCCCAATGTATTTAATTACTAATTTCCATATGGTATTTTACTTTCTGGTTCGAATCTCACTTTGCTAAATTACAATTTACGCAGCAAAATATAAAAATATTTCGCATTTTATCTTTGCTGGTATCATGCGCCTATTTACGTATTGCTGCTCCAAATTTTTTATACAAATGAAAATAGAGCTGTCAAACCACCTAAAGACACTTTGGCAGTAACAGTTGTCGTAAAATTTATTTAGACAGCTACTGCTAAACATAAGCAATATACAGTCTCCATTAGCAATAATAATAGCGATAAAGTTGTCTAGACAACATCTATTGCGTGGCGAGATGCTCTCTGAACTTAACTCTCTGAAACTTAACTCTCTGAAAAAAAAATGTCAGAAGCAATAAATATCACAGCAAAGATAGCACGAACGAACTGCATGTCAATCGGTGTAAAAATTGGAGAATGGGCATTGCATCTCCAATTTTAAGGTTGAATCTCATATTTCAGCAACTGGAAAATCAATTTAAACTAAATTTTTCTTATGTCGTGGTTTGAAAATTGGTGAAATCGGACTGGGATCGCTCTGATTTCCTATATAACAAAATTTAAAGTTCCATCTAATTCTTTTACCTTACAATGTATTATACAAATGAAGCACCAATAAAGCTTTTAACTAATAATGCCATTAAGTTTTGGCGCCTCTCTATAAAAAATGATTGAAATCGGAATATAACTTCTTAAACCGCAAGATATCGATTATGAGGACCTCAGTGCTTATGGCAGATTTATTACCGAAAATATCGATCAATCTTTAAGATATTTTAATAAAATTTGGAGGGCATATTTTCGAAATGCCCTGATACTAAAATCGGACTAATATACCTAATATAAGGATTTTAAAGCTCTGGAATCTTATATTCTGTACAAAATTTTTTTCGTTATTCTAGTAGACTTTATGCGGAATATATCGGTCAATGTGTGAGTTATCTTAATAAAATTGTGTAGAAATGTGATCATAAGCCTAATTTAGTTTAATACCAAAAGTTAATGTAAACTGATCAAACCTTGCTCGAACCGCCATATACCCAATATAGTAATTTTCGATTAATATGTATGAGAAATTTTAATGAAATTAAGTGGACATGTGTTCTTGGCCACAATACAGTTAAGTGTTAAATCCTCTTTATCCTTCCTTATTTGTTTAGTATAAAGTTTTGTCAACATCTGTAAACATCTCCCCGCCTTTCATCACTGCAAATCTTGAAAGTATAAAATGTTCGGCTGCTCCAGAACTTATTTGTTTTAATTTATGCGAATACTCGAATATTATAATAAATTTTCATGTCGAGGTGTATAATATTATCAATGTAATTGATAATTAGGCTAAGATATTTTATAATTTATGTTTATAAAATAAATTTGCTTAATTGGAAATGCTTATATTTTTTTCATCTATTGTGTATTTCAGAATAATATATAATGTCTGAGAATTAAATGAATGCTTTGCCATCATAATCATCACTTTACAAGGAAGAAACATATAAATCTATACGTAAAGTATAGTGTGTATGAGTTAAGCCTTGAATAAATACTTTCGCGTGACTCTTTGCAATAAAAATACAAAAACAGCAACTTGTAGAAGCGAAGAAACAGTAAAGCCTGTAAGATGCAAAATGCCACCAACTCAGCAACAGGCATTATTGTTGCTAAATATTTCCAACGGCATGTATTCGTCTCCAACAAACTATGGCTTAAACAAAAATACGGAAACTTCGTTAACGAATGTCTCGAACTCAGTAAGTCCAAATTTAAATACCACTGTAACAACTACCACATTCGTAAGTGCCTCAACAATTAACGAAAGCCAATTGGAGACGGTCGATGGGTGCAGCAGCACTGCAGATACAGAAAAGTTCTACTGGAGCCACTTTGGGGTACAGCTGGCAGTACCTGAATGGGAAGCTCTCCTTACTACCATAGTGCTCTCCATTTTAATAGTACTAACTATAATTGGGAACGTACTAGTAATTTTAAGTGTATTCACCTATAAGCCGCTGCGAATAGTTCAAAACTTCTTTATAGTTTCACTGGCTGTAGCCGATCTAACAGTCGCATTACTCGTATTACCATTCAACGTGGCGTATTCAATACTTGGCCATTGGGAATTTGGTATACATGTTTGTAAGATGTGGCTAACTTGTGATGTTTTGTGTTGTACATCGTCAATACTCAATTTAAGCGCAATTGCCCTTGATCGCTATTGGGCCATAACGGATCCCATTAATTATGCCCAAAAGCGTACAGTAGGCCGTGTTCTGTTGTTAATAGCCGGTGTTTGGATTCTATCATTAGTAATTAGTTCACCACCGCTAGTAGGCTGGAATGACTGGCCGGATGAATTTACAAATGCCACGCAGTGTGAATTAACATCTAATCGTGGGTACGTGATATACTCATCATTGGGATCATTTTTCATTCCCTTAGCAATAATGACCATCGTATACATCGAAATCTATATTGCAACCAGACGCCGACTGCGTGAACGAGCTAAAGCTTCGAAAATAGATACTATTGCAATGAAGAGTGGTGATAAGGACACTTCAGCCGTGAACAATGGAAGTGTCAGACGAGAAAGCTATGCTCTGGGCTCTTTTTGTTTGGCTATATTAAGTTGTGGCAAAACCCCTCTCCAGTCAACATCGTCAGTTGTGATACAAAATGATCAAGACTCTGTTAGCAGTGAGACGCATGTCAATAATGAAATGCATGTTGCGGATAGTAAGCAAGAAACAGAGCAAGATACGGTTATTGTAGCACAACGAAAGAAAAATCGGCGTGCAAAAATTAAGGATTCTATCAAGCAGGGAAAAATGCGAGTAAAAAAACAACAACAACCAAAAATCGCTAATGAACCGAACGACGACAAAAGGAATGCTTGTGTCGACATTTTTGGCCCAGAAGAATTACTGCTCATGGTCGCCGAAAGTAAAGAATTAGAAAATTGTGAAAATTTAACCAGCAAGCAGAAATTTGTCTCCGTGTGCACAGAACCAATATATTCAAACAATGATGATAACACTTCCCTGAAAATAACGCCACCACAATCTTCAACAGGCGCCACATCTACCGTGGCAATGCCGTTACAGAAAAAACCCGCGGGCGTATACCAATTTATTGAGGAAAAGCAGAAAATATCACTTTCGAAGGAAAGACGAGCTGCACGCACTTTAGGCATTATTATGGGAGTATTCGTTATTTGTTGGCTGCCTTTTTTCCTGATGTACGTCATCCTGCCATTCTGCGATTCTTGCTGCCCAACAAACAAATTCAAGAATTTCATTACATGGTTGGGCTATATAAATTCGGGACTAAATCCAGTTATTTATACAATATTCAATTTGGACTATAGGCGAGCGTTCAAAAGACTACTCGGGTTTAATTAAAAAGGACTCATAAATTTTAATACTACTGAATGTCGATATAGTTTTACTTATTTGAATACTATTAATAATGTAAATGAATACACAAGTTCAGACATACGTATTTGTATGTAAAGTATCATAATTTGTATAACTTTGTATAAACAAAGCAATAACTTATTTTATATAAAATTTAATATTATAGTGAACCAAATCTTTTCCTCTATAGTTTATAAACTCATTATTAACAGATTGTATTAGAAATTTGTATAAATAATTTCATATACAAATACAGTAAATACATACATATATGCATATGTAACAAAAAAAGTCATAGGTGATCGCAGTTTTTCATTGAGCATGGCGCACCATAACTAAAAATTTTTCCTTTAACTTCAGAAATCAATGGACATTTTTGTAACAACTCGATATTAAAATGTTTAACTGTTATACTTTATAATATTCTTGCCAGAATTTGTTCTTTAAGATGAACT
Source organism: Bactrocera minax (assembly GCA_021498325.1). Taxonomy (NCBI): domain Eukaryota; kingdom Metazoa; phylum Arthropoda; class Insecta; order Diptera; family Tephritidae; genus Bactrocera; species Bactrocera minax. The sequence goes on from JAKEEE010000200.1 coordinate 53,794, forward strand.
TTATTGTTCAATTACACGTGGAAACTTAGTTTCATATTTTATTTTCCTTAATATCGAATTCTTTAAATTCATATTTCAAAACATGTTGCAGCTCTATTAAATATTTTCAACATTAATAGCAAAATCTTACCAATTTTTGTGAAAGATAGATCGTATTTTTCAATCTATATCTATTGATTGTAAACTAATTTATTTTAGAGGCTGATTTAAAAGGGTTGGTCTACAAAAACATTAACAGCATTAAATTATTTGCAAATATTAGTTGCCTCGCCTATTGTAATCAGTCCATCACTAAAACATGAAATGATTAATACGTATAGGAAAGTAAATACATAAATTCTTTGCTTCAACGCATATTTATCGGGGTAGTTAAATTATTTATACAAAAATTAATCAAAAAACTAGAAAATTTAAAATCGAATGAGATCAAGAAACATCTGTTCTGATATTTCGTATGAACAGTGAGTTTTAAATGTATTTAAACAAATAAAATTATTATTAAGCGTTATGTGTTGCAAAGCTTCATTAAGTAAAGTCATTGATCCTTAAGCTACAATTCCCTCTATATATTAGGAATAAAAGTTGTTAATCGATAGAAATCTTAACTAAGTACTTTAACTGTAAATAAAAAGAATACGTGTGTATATAGTTTTTATGATAATTGTTTTGCATTACTTTATATATATTCTCTGAAAGTTTAAAACTTCAACTTTTAGCAGTTAATTAATCATTTTGATTTGACGATAGTAAATGTTTCCTGAAAACTTCTCCTTCTATCTTTTCGCATCTAAATTTCATCAAACGATGGTTTCCAAATGGTCAGCCTTAGGTCTCTTATCAGCAAAGACCATCGATTTGACGTATCCACACAAAAAACATCTAACAAAGTCAAATCACATCACGTAAGTGACAAATTAACTGTCCTATTTGGATATGAGTCAGCCACCAAAAGTTTCAATAAAGTTGTGCCATTCACCAGAAGGAAACTAATTATTATTTTTCCATTAAGAAGTGATCTGGAAACAACAAAGTTACTTACGTACAACTTAAGAATGTATATAACGAACTTAATTTACTTAATACAGATTTTAAAACAGACAATATAAATACTTCGAGCCCGTTCAGTTTTCAAGCATTGCTATTACGTGTATTCTATTAAGGATATGGAAATAGATGCGCTCTGAGAAGTAAAATCAAAGGCAAAATATCAACTTTATTATCTGAGCAGACGATAAGAAAAATATTAAATTCCGTACGGATACGGAGCGGAACATGGTGAAGGCTACATCTAATGGTATAGATTATTATTAGAGAAACTACCTAGGTGCTAAAGGTTTACATATAACAAATTGTGAATAAGATTCGTTTGGAATAAACTATTTACATATTTTAGACTAGAAAAGAAGTACTATCCAAGTAAAATCTGCCAATTAACGTCCAAATGAAATTATTTTTGATGACGTTATCGAATTGAATATACATATTCTTAGGTCCCATCTTAGCCAGAAAGAAAGAGATGTAATTGAGCAATTCTGTCTCAACCATATTGTTGAAATAATCATATATATCTCAGTAAACGGTGTTCAATGTATTTACTAATCATCATTCGACATGCTTGAAAGTTCATTAAACTGGCCTTTTTATAGATAAAATAGAAAAAAAAAACAAGTAAGGAAGGGCTAAGTTCGGATGTAACCGAATATTTTATACTCTCGCAATGTGCAAGGATCAGAGGCGGGGATATGCTTTCAGGTGCTGGCACAACTTTATATTAAAAAATGTTGCGGAAGAATTAAACATTCATTATTCGACGAAATTGTCAATGGATTGCAATCATATTTGGTATCTCCTTAACTTATATTACAGTTCATAGCCTCACGGTGTTTTATTACCATGTTTTGCTTCGTGTCAGAGATATTTATATTAAAATCTACCAAATTAACTCAAAGGTAATATATGCGATATAAACTCAACCAAAGTGGTTTAATGAATATATAAGATATATGAGGAAAAAGTAAACCAGAGAAAAGGACATCATTATTTTAGGAATAAGCATCGTTTTATATGGTACAAAATCTACCGGAAGGTTGAAAACCCGTTTATGTAGTATAAGGGGCTAGGGGAAGTATATACCAGATTTTTCCCATATTTGACACCAGATCACATTATTATCATGAAAAGATAATCCTCTAATTTCATTATAATATCTTACAGATTTCCCGATATCTTCGATAAAAAGTCAGATAGAGGCACTGAGGTCCATATATTGGGTATCTGGTGGCTTGAAAAGTTATAATCCAATTTCGACTATTTTTACGCATGAGATGGCATATCTTGAACGTACTGTTCGTGGAAAACTTTATTCCAAAATCGCAATTGTTGCTCGATTTATCTACTTTAAAGTGAAAGGATCAGATGAAACTTAAAATTGTGTTATATAAGAAGTAAGCGTGGTTTTTATCTGACTTCGCCCATTTTCACAACGGGACATAAGATAAATAATGTCATGTACCAAATTTTGTTGAATTCGATTAAGGGGTTCTTCAGATATGAGAGTTCTCCTAAAAGTGAGCGGTGCCACGCCCATAACCATAACCCGACACGGATTCCCATGCAACCCTTCCGTATAATATTTGTTGTAAGATTTAGTATTTCTAACGTGTTCCTCCAGCGAGTTAACGCAGTTTTAGTAATTTTCAAAATAACTTTTGAATGGGAGGTGGGCGTGGTTATTATCCGATTTCACGTATTTTCTCAGTATATGAGGAGGTGCTAGAAAACTTGGTCGGAGCAGGTTTGATTGATTTGGCTTTAAGGGTTTTTGAGATATATATATTGAACATATTGGGGGCGGGGTCATACCTACTTTTACAAAAATTTTTTGCCCACAGATGCCCCACCCTACTAGGATCCTGTATACCAAATTACACGTTTATGTCTTAATTTGCTGCTTAGTTATAGCACTTTATCTGCTTTCGATTAAAGGCATTTTGCGGGCGTGGCAGATATCCAATTACGCCCGTCTGCAATACCAACCGTCTTACGGTGACAAAGAACACGTACTTTGTAGCAACATGAGCGAGAGTATGCGAGTGTATAAAAAACAAATTGCTTTTGACAAATGCAAAGTATTTGCACATATTTCGTGACTATCCATTTTGTGTTCAACAAAGTCAGTATGCAGTTGCGCTGTTTAATAAAGACATAGACAGCGTATCGTTTTAAAGCAATAACGCAAATACTTCAACTGAAACGTGTTTATTTTCAGAGATAAAGTAAAAATAACAATTTCGATTTTAATTTCAATCAACTAGAACCTCGTTTTTCTCTTTATTGAATAGATATGGGAAAGGGTAAGTACTACGATCCGAAAACTCAAGGACATTTTAAAAATTTAGTCAAACACGGAAATTCGTATAGAAAAGTGGCTAATTTACTTTAAGTTGCCAAAATATCGGTTGAACAAACATTTAAATGAGTTTTCCAGATTGAAACCCAAAACAACAACATCTTTCAAAAAAAATTAAGTTCGTTGTGTTAAGAAAAATTCATTCATTTACTTACAAAGGAAAATCTCAAGACCCGAAGCCCAAGAAAAGTGCCTATGATGTCAAAAGAGAACGTGTAACAAAGGCTAAAGTTTGCTGGGAACATGTACTTTGGCCTAAAGAGAAATGGCATAACATTCTCTGATCTCTGAAGAATCTGTAATTCATCATGAAAGAAAACCGAAAAATGCAGCCTACAACCTTAAGTACACGATAAAGGCCATTTACGGTCTGATGCCTCTCCATAGATACGGGGCACTTTGAAGACAACCGATTATGTTGAAATACTTCAAAAATGTATGCTACAGTACGCTGAAGATAATATGCCCTTAGGTGGGTATTTAGGCAAGACACCGACCCCAGACACACGGCTAAGCGTATAAAATGGTGGTTTAGGGTCAACAACATCAATGTTATGAGTGGCCACCGCAATCCCCGGATCTAATTTCCATTAGAAAATTTATCAAATACAGTGAAAGCGTCAATAAGGGGAAAGCTCCCAAGTAACAATGACGAACTTTGGCAGAATTCGTAATGGCAAATTATAAAAAAAATTTTTTTTAAATACATGAATTTGCCAATCTGAGTAAATCTTAACAAATAATTATTTTTAATTTATTCCTGTACTTTGTACTTTGTTAAATAAATTTACTTAGTTAATTGCCTTAGATTCCCACACATTTCTGGATGCCCATTAATTTCATTAACTGCAGGTCACTGCCCTATTATTTTTCACATAATATTAGATACAAAAAACTGTATTGTATAAATTTATATAAATACTAATATTTAAAAACAAATCAAAAAATTAGTACAATCTTAAAACACTGTAATGTATAAATTCGTAAAATTAAACAAATAAAACCAAAAATAAAAAATTCCCTGTTATTAATTTCTTATAAAAAATATTATTATTATTTTCTTAATTTTTAAGGAACAGACAGGTGACTAATACTTTAGATCAGCACGAATATAAAGACACCCAGTGAGAGCTATGTAACCTTTCATTTTGAGAAATGTTTCATTCTTTCGTTAAAGAAGCATTTTTTTACTTCTTTATTCATCTTATATAATTTACGATTAAAAGATATATATGGGACATCAAATAACAAATAACATCGCGCGTGACCGTACCATTAAGGAAAATGGGCCCTGCCCGAAATTATTTATGATTATGAATGCTTTTTGGTGTTATGAATTACATTTTGTGTTTTAGAGAATTGAACAAAAGTAACCTATTCGTTGAAAATTGTATTAATTACTGGTAACCCATAAGTAATAGGTTGGCTAAGACTTACCCATCTTGTAGGGACTGTACATGTTTTAAAGAGGGTGCGTGGTTCCATCCCTTAAAAGTTAAATGTACAAATCTCAAGTAACAAACTAAGCTACAAAAGTTAAACTTGATACAGAGGGTCGCAGCGGTGACGTTTGGTCTACATATGTACATATCTCACAAACTACTTAAGCTATATCAACCAAACTTAATGGGACCATTTCTTTCTAGCATTTCATTTTAGGCGTGTGAAATCGGATTGTAACAACGCCTACCATTGATAAAAAGTATATGTTCAAAACTATTAAAAATGCGATAACTAAAGATATATACTGAAGCATTAAATTTTACCACAAATATGGTACATTAGGTTTGCTTTCAAATATATGTATGTATAACAAGTTAGGAAGGGACTATACACCCTTCGAGTGTAACCGAACATTTTATACTCTCGCAATTTATATTATCTTATGATGATAATTCACAATCTGACCAATTTATTCGGCATAAAGCCCGCTAAAATAACTGAAATCATTATAGGTAGTAGACATGAGTTGGGGCATTAGGTGGACCGATTTCACCCGTGTTTCAAGATTATCATTCACTTAATTTTTCTACGATATCTTACAAATTGACCGATATAAAGTCATGCTGTGGGAAATATTAACCCAATTTTATCCTGAATTTCTTGACGCTCCCTGAATTTCATAAAGGTGTCTAACATATTGACGGTATATACAATATACAGACAAGTATACTGTCCACAAGTACAAGTATAAGTCCAATATATACAGACAACTGGAAGTTCGAAAAGCTTTATATTATTGTATTAACCCGACTTTACCTTTTTTTTTTAGTACTCGGTATCTGGGAACTTAAAAATTACGGACTGATTTCCACATTTTTTGGTTGGTTTGGTTCGGAATGGTTGAAGGCCTTATTTGGGGAAATTATTTTTAACGATATCTTCATTGGTCCTTGATTTATATTCTGTAAAGTGAAGGAATCAGAGGGAATTTAAAATTAAAATATATGGGTAGTAGGTCCGGGTGTGCTCCAATTTCGCCCATTTTCTCAATGTAACATGAAAATATCAGGGGAATGTTATATATTAAATTTAATAGCAGTAAAGGTAGGAGGCCCCACTTTCATACCGATTCCTATAAGCCCTTAGATATCGGCTTGACTGTATAATGTAATGTTTCTGACGTATTTATACCTTATGTCATAGGTGAAATTGGGTAAATACGGACCATAGCACCCACATACCCCATATAAGGATTTTCAAACTTCGCTAGACTTTATATAATATATATATGTAGGACAACGAGTATCTCTGTCAAACACAGAGAGCTTATATCTGTGATAACAGTGTGCTCGTGTGCCTAAATGGTTAAAATTAATACCAGTAGATATTTCCCCTAGCCATAGGCTTTGTACTGCATATATCGATCAATATGTAAGATATCTTAGTAAAATTAAGCGGACGTACAATACTAGATATACCATAGTTTAATGCCAAAAATGGGTAAAACCGGTAAACAAATACACTGTCTCCTTCATACTCCATGTAATGATTTTCGTTATTATAGCAGACTTTATACCAAATATGTTGGTCAACGTGTGAGTTATCTTTATAAAATTGTGTGGTAACATATTTTCGAGTATGCTTGTGCAATGCCAAAAGTTACTGGAATCAGTCCAGGCCCTCCCCTAGTCCCAATATAGCCATTATAGAGATTTCCGTCTTTTCACCTTACTTTAAACAATTTATGTTGGACAATATATGTAATATTTTAACGAAATTTAGTGGACATGCTTTTTTAAACATAATGTGGTTTAGCGCTGAATATGAACGAAATCGGTTTAACCCTTGATCTAAGTCCCATATTCCTAAAATAATAATTTCCGATTTTCTGGTTGATCTTTTACTAATATACCCAATATATTAATCTTAACCCTTTTGGTTAAGTTTATAATACATATATCATTCGAGTTAATTGGGTTAATTTTAATATATGTAAATATTTCGGACACGAAGCCAAATTATGATTTAATCCATTCATATTTTCGTCGAATAATGAATTTTTAATTCTTAGACCAAATTTTTTAGTATAATGTTTTGTCAACATCCACAAACATCCCCGGTTGTCAGAATGTAGTTCTTGTTATTTTCATATGAATTAAGAGGGATAAGTTCGGGAGTAACCGAATATTTTATACTCTCGCAATGTGCAAGGATCAGAGGCGGGGTGCTGGTATAACTTTATATTAAAAAATGTTGCGGAGGAATTCAACATTCATTATTCGATGTCAATGGAATATTTGGTATCTTATTAACTTATATTACAGGCCATAGACTCATGTACTTCCATTGCTATATTTGTGCTTCTGATCTTATATGAGCAAAAATATTATACTGAGCTGCTATATTTTTGCTTTGTCAGACATATTTATATTAAAACCTACCAAATTAACTTAAAAGTGATATATGCGATATAAACTCAACCAAAGAGGTTTAATGAATATATTAGATACATGAGGAAAAAGTCAACCAGAGAAAACGAAATCATTATATTAGGAATAAGCAGCTTAGACCACGATCTAGACCGATTTCTTTCATATTTAGCGCGAAACCAAATTATGCTTAAAAAAACATATCCACTTAATTTCATTAGAATATCACACACATTTACCAACATAAACGGTTTAAGGTCAGATGGAAAGTCGGTAATTCTTACATCGGGCATTTTCGGAATAGAGGAAGATCTCCACTGATCACATTAACTCTTTTCATTAATCAAGTATATTGGGAACATGTTTCACGCAAGTTTGTGAAGGTAACTCACATAGTGACGGACATATTCAGCATAAAGTCTGCCAGAATATCGCTAGAATATGTAAATCATTACATGTAGTATATGGGAGCTGGGATAATTCGCAGACCGATCTCACACATTTTCGGTGGTAAGCTATGGCATATACGATATTACATGTTCATTTAATTTTGGTAAGATATCTTACATATTGACCGAAATATATGGTATAAAGTCTACAGAAGGGTTGAAAATAGGGAAGGTCTAGGGCCTAGGGACTGGGGGAAGTGCTTGCCCGATTTTATCCATTTTTAAGCACATGGACACACTGTTGTCAGAAAGAGACGCTCTCTAAATTCCAAAGAGATAACTCATATGTTGACCGTTATATATGGTATAAAGTCTACCAGAAGGTTGAAAATCCTTATAATAGATATATGACGCTAGGGGAAGTATTTATCCGATTTTCCCTATTCTTTATACAAGAGCACGCTATTATCATGGAGATAATCCTCCAATTTCACTATAATATTACAGGTTTCCCGATATTTTCGATAAAAGGTCAGACAGAGACACTGAGGTGCTAATATTGGGCATTTGGTGGTTTGAAAAGTTAAAATCCGGTCTCGTCTATTTTTATGCATAAGATGACATATCCTGGAGGCACTATTTGTACAAAGTTTGATTTTTATATCTTAATTGCTGCTCGATTTATCTGCTTTAAAATGAAAGGATCAGATGAAACTTAAAATTCGGTCAAATGAGAAAGTAGGCGTGGTTTTTATCCGGCTTCCCATATTTTCACAGCGTGACATAAAATTGCAAATATAATGTCATACACCAAATTTTGTTGAAATCGGTTAAGGCGTTCTTGAGATATGGGATTTCTCCTAAAAGTGGGCAGTGCTACGCCCATTGTCAAAACTATAGACGTATTTCTACGCAGCCCTTCCGTATCATATTTTTTGCAAAATTTAATGTTTCTAACGTGTGCCTTCAGCGAGTTATTGCACTTTTAATAGTTTTTAACTTAACTTTCGTATGGGAGGTGGGCGTGTTTATTATCCGATTTCATTAGTTTTCTCAGAATATGAGGATGTGCTAGACAAACTTAGTCGGAGCAAGTTTGGTTGATATAGCTTTAACGGTTTCCGAGATATATATATTAAACCAATTGGCGGGGTCATACCCACTTTTACAAAATTTTTTTGCTCACAGATGCCCCACCCTACTAGGATCCTGTATACCAAATTACACGTTTATATCTTAATTTGCTTCTTAGTTATAGCACATTATCTGTTTTCGATTAATGGCATTTTGTGGGCGTGGCAGTTGTCCAATTACGACCATCTGCAATACCAACCGTCTCCCGGTGACAGAACACGTGTACGAAATTTGATCAAAATATCGAAATTTTTACTCAAGTTTCCGCTTGCACGGACGGATGAACAGACAGACAGTCACTCGGATTTCAACTCATCTTTTCATCCTGCTCATTTATATATATATATATATATCTAACTCGTTTAGTTCTAGGTGTTACAAACAACCGTTAGGTGAACGAAACTAATATACTCTGTAGGAACATGTTGCGAGAGTATAAAAAAATCACTATCCTCCTATAAAATTCCTACTATAATATTCCCTATTTTCATTCATATACAAATTAGCGATTGGTTTTTCTGTTGTCAAACAGTGTGTTTTACACATTTCGTTATAAAATAGCTGAACTTAACTGAATATGTTAGAAAGTGGTGAATTCCTTACTCGGTGCTTTTCAGTCTCTGTCCAAAAGCCAATCGAACATCACACAAAATTTAATTTGCACCTTCTCTTTGGTTATAAATTCTCAACATACAACATAGAGAACATAGAACATACAACTAAAAACACCGAGTAAGGAATTTAGCACTTTCTACTTTAGTAAGAAAAAATGTAAAATACCAATAGTTGCTTACGAACAGAAAATAGCAATCAGCAAATTTCTATATGGAATAGGGAATATAAAAATAGGAATTTTATATCAAAGTGGCAATGTTTTTGTTATTTATTATTATTACCTTATTTGAAAATCATTATAAAAGAATAATGAAAATAAAGAATAATGAAATAAAGAAATAAAGAATATAAATGAAAATAAAAATGTTATTAAGAAATTTGTGCGCAGGCGTGGGAGTAAACCCGTGAAATGCATAAAGCTGTTGTCCTGTGCTTACAACTGATCCACATAATTTCTTAAATTGATATTGGTTTATTGTCAGTATAATGATTAAGCAAATTGTTTTTTTTCTAAGGTTTGTTGATGATTTCGGTACATAAATTAAATGTGTTTACACATAATATAAAGGTTTAAATATCAAAATTGATTCAATTAGTTAAGGTTACTAATATTCCGGCTAATGAAAGAAATGTGTTTTGAGTGATAACTGAAAACAAATAGATTGTAAAGGACCCAAAACCATCATAAGGTAAACAAGAAAGAATTATGCAATTGAATCATGCATATCAAATTAAAATATACTCATACACGAACATATGTACATATCCGAGCATATTATTTCTTTCATGTGGGCAACTGCAAAAAAACACGCCAAATTCACAAAATAGTTTTTAGACACATACGTACATTTATGTGTACACATCACCATGAAATCCTTTTCATATGCGCAATCGCAAACACACTACTTGTGCAAATGACTGACAAATTTTATACAAATGTACACTTGTATATAATTAAAATGAATATTCCAAGGATTATGACAACAACAACAACATCCATTCAAACTCTTCTCCCCCCTGCAGGTATCGCTGTCTGTCGTGTGTTTCCTCGTGACTACTGCAAAAAGTTAAAATCATATTTTGATGCAGGTGCTGAAGTCGAAGCGCAATGTGGCAATATTCCAGGAAGCGTAACAAAAATAGAAAAGTAAAATATAGGAGAAACTCAAATTTGACTAGAATTTGAACTCAGATATTGTCACTAACATAAATGTGTATTTACATCCCGTACTACCACAGATTTCACAAACATTTTAGCCTAACTGTTTGATTTTCTACAGAAGAAGATGCTGATACCATTCGAAATATCAATACCATTCACGTGCTTCAGCAGACTTGACTCTGAAAACTGTGGTAAATTGTTTGAGTTTATAATTTTTAGCATTCTCAGGAAAAGATAATTTTAGGTAACACATGCAAGCGGGGAGATCTGCGCATCGCTTGTTTATACATGCGGATGTATATATGAATTCATATCATATGTATATATGAGTAAAATACCTGTGTTTTGTTGTTGATGCATTTTGTATTTCTCTGTATTCTGTATTCTTGCATTGTATTTTTATGTATTTTTTTTAACTGTATTTTTTTGAACAGTGGTGACTTTCAACTTCACTTACTCTGTTCTTATATTCTGAACGAATAGAGTGAATTAAAAAACACTTGACTGGCTGACCAATGAATGAGTCTGGCAGCACTACGCATTTACACTTGACAAAAGTTCATAATCTCTATTTTAAAGTATTTTGTCAAACTTAAGGTTTCTTTGTTAATCAAGTTTTTGATTGTGTGTTTGTTTTGATACATTGCTACACAAATTTTAGAAAAATAGCAACTTTAAATGATTACACCATCTCATACCGCGAACGATGAACGGCTAGTTGATACTAGCATGGAATTATCTGGATCCCAAATAAACTCTTCCCACTTTCAGTGCTCGCAGTCTTTCCTCTCAAGTGAAAGCGATTTATCATTTTCATCATCAGTAGATCAAGAATTGGATGCACTTATATTAGATGATGAACTTCCCGCTTTTGAAATAAGACTTGTCTCGCCGCTTGGTCGTACACCTTCACCAATAGACACCACTGCAGAGGATTTTCGAACACCTACTCGGCTCCCACAGTTTGATGATTCTACCCCTAGTGAATGCTTAAGCTCGGATTTTGTAACTCTTCAAGAAATCAACTCGCTGATAAGTCCACCTCCTGATTATGAAGAAAGCAAAGCAGACGTCAGCCGTTGTAATAGCCTTGAGACAATATTTGAAGGCGTATTCTTAAATACACCACCAAAAAAAGCAAATAATGTACGAAATATTAATTTAATGCGGGAAAATCTTTTCGAGAAAATGATGATTAATCGGATGTGCAGTGGTAAGGAAAACCAATCACCAAATGTTGGTGCAGTTGATGAAATTAGTAAATTTACAAAATGCTACCATCCAAAAGAGCACATTCCTCAAGCCAATATAAAATAAATAAAAGGATTGCTATAATGGGTGCCACCCAAAATAAAGAATTTATATAAGCCGCTTCTTCTTTTAAGATTATATAAGTTGCTCGAATATACGATAACTAATTATGATTTGTTACAAAAAAATAATAAGCAAAAAATAAGTAAATAAATGCCTTATATTTTATATATTTACGTAGACATTTTAAATGTAATATGGTTTAAAATAAGTCTATGTTGAGTCAATAATATTTATTTACCGAGTAGAAAACAATTAGATGCTTCGGAGCATACTAAACTAGAAACTTTATTTACATAAAATACATAGTCAAACAAATTATATAAATCCACATACTGTAAAATATTGTCAGCTCCAATTGCGACTAACATTATAAAAGTTTTTATACTCTCGTAACATGTTGCAACGGAGTATAATAGCTTTGTTCACCTAACTGTTTTTTTTAATACCCAAATCTAATCGAAATATATATAGAGTTATATATATATATATAAATGATCAGGATGACGAGACGAGTTAAATTGGGGTTCGTCCGTGCAAGCGGTAACTTGAGTAAAAATTAAGAAATCTTGATGAAACTTGGTACATATGTTCCTTGACACTCTGGAGGAGGTTGGTAATGCAGATGGACGTGATAATTACCACGCCCTCAAAATGCCCTTAAACGAAAACCTATAGTGTGCGATAACTAAGCAACACGGGTTAAGATACGAAACTGTAATTTGATCCAAACAATCGCATTAGGGAGGGGCACCTGCGGGTTGAAAATGTTTGGATGGTGGGAGTGGCCCCGCCCCCTGATAGGTTTAATGTACATATCTCACAAACAAGTAAAGCTATAACAACCAAACTTACTCAGGACAAGTCTTTCTACCACGTCCTCATACAATTGGAAAATGAGCGAGATCGGATTATAACCACATCCACCCCCCATACAAAGGTTATTTTGAGAACAACTAAAGGAGCGTTAACTCGCTAAAGAAAACCGTCGGAAACATTAAATTTCACAGCCGTACCATCTCGGCTTAAGGGCTAGAAGGGAATTCGTTTAAAAATGGGACATTGGGTGTGGCACCGCCCACTGGTCGGTGAATTTCAATATCTCAGAAACAGCTATGCCAATTACAACCAAATTTGCTACATAACATTACATTTGCATTCTTATGATATATTGTGAAAATCGGCGAAATCGGATTATAACCACGCCTACTTCCTATACATCATAATTTTAAATTCCATGCGATTCTTTCACTTTCCAGTATATAAATCAAATGCCATTGGAGATATCGGAGTAAAACTTTGTACAAATAATGGCATTAGGGTATGCCATTGCATGACTGTGAGATATATTATTGAAATTAAGAGCAAAGCTTTGTCTGATAATGTTGTGCCTTTGTGTCAAAAATAGGTAAAATCGAGTAAATAGTATCGGTCGATATGTGAGTTATCTCAATGGAATTTAGAAAGCGTCTCGTGCTAATAACAGTTTATCCTTGTGCCTAAAGTGGATAAAATCGAGTAAATAATAATAATAATAATAACTCACATAGCTCACATATATTTAATATAAGGGTATTCAAACTTCCGATTGTTATGCCATATATATCGGTCAATCTTTGAGGTATTTTAATGAAAATCACACAGCGTCTTTTATTGGTTATTATATGTCGTGATAGGAAAAACTGTATAAAATCGAAGCAATACTACCCCCATATAACTCATATACGAATTTCAAATTTCCGGTTGGCTTTATACCGAATATATCGGTAGCAAAATTAAGTGAAAATTGAGTGATAGCTTAATGCCGAAAATGTGTAAAATCGGAATTACAACAGGTCCCATATACTCTATACATATATAGATTTTCGTTATTATAGAAGACTTCATATCGGTCAATGTGTGAGTTATCTTCATAAAATTGCATGGAAACATATTCTCGAGCATATTTTTGTAATGCCAAAAGTGTCTGTATTCAGTCCAGACATTTCCCTAGCCACAATATACCCAATGTAAGGATTTCCGACTTTCCACCTGATTTTAAACAGTCTATGTTGGACAATATTTGAGATATTTTAATGAGATTAAGTGGGCTTGCGTTCTTAAACAAAATGTGGTTTAGCGCTGAATATGAATGAAATCAGTCTAATCTAATTGATTTAATATAATGTTTTCCGATTCTCTGATTGATCTTTTCCTAATAACCAATATAGTAAGTTTAACGCTTTTGGTTCAGTTTACATCACATACGAGTACATTATTGGAGTTAATTGGGTCGATTTTAATATAAATATTTCGGACACGAACCAAAATGAAGTAATGGGACTAAGTGAGTCTAGAACCTTTAATATAAGTTAGTAAGATCCCAAATAAGATTGAATTATAATCACAATTTCGTTAAATAATGAATGTTAAAGTCTTACGCAACATTTTTCGATATAACGTTTCGTCAACACCTGAAAATATGCCCCTGGCTTTGATCTTTAAAAATTGCGAGAGTAAAAAATGTTCTGTTACACTCGAAGCCCTTCCTTACTTGTTTTTATCATTTTCAAATCAATAAAACCGATATTCATCTTTTATAAATATGATATGTATCATGGAAAATCACTTTTTTTTACATAGCACCATTTTTATTTGCACATGTATGTATGAGTACTTATTTAATTTTATTTTCTGAATGCTTATTATAACATAACAATGTGTAAAAAATATTTATACGTAGTTACATTCTTAATTATAAAATACATATAAATACGTATTAAAAAACTTTTATTTTAAAATATAGAATGATTGCGTCAGGAATTTCTCATACACTCCCCGATTACATTAAATGTTTTTTGAATGTTTTGATGCGGAAAAAATCTTTACTTTCAATAATCCTGGATTTACTTCGCTCCACCTATTGAATGAAATTCAAATAAAATAAAGTAAATGCATAATTTTCATCTTACCTTAGATTGCGCTCTTTTAAACGGATTTTAACTTTATTTTTAATTGTGGACACTCCGCCTGTGCTATGTAGTCCACGTCCTGTAATTATAAATATATGCTTATAATTACGAGAGATAGCACGCAATCCTGTAATGTGCCGATCTAAAAATATATCCAAACAACCGATAGCCTCCAACACGTGCAAATAATGCAGGTCCAAAAGTTCTGGGTTATTTTGAGTATATTTGTGCACGTCCATAATGCAATTGGCAGCACGATGATTGTACATATCTAACTTCATTTTGTGTAAGTTAGCAATTTGTGAATAATAAACGGCAACCGCGCTGTACCCCTTTTGAATTGCTTCTTTTGCTTTTTGATAGCATTCTGCTTTTAGCTGACAGTGGTGTGCTGCTAGGTTTCGCATTTCTTCAAAGTCGTGCAAAGCCATTCGCTTTGCTTCCTCTGGTTGCAGAGACACTTTAATAACGCGCTCTTCGTTGGCTACGCTTAAGTTGGTGTTGTTCTTATTATTTTGTTGTTCATTTTTTATCTATAGATGAATAAAACAAATGAAAAAGAAAAACATTTAGAACATTAACAAAAATACCTTTTCTTGCTCTTCTAAAGTACAGTCTACCAATTTCTTATGTAAATCTGTAATTTGTTGGTCTTCTATAGGTTGAGTGGTTTTATTAAGTATTTTAACTGTTTCGTCGTAGTTGTTATCGTGAGCTGATAAAATTTCGGCAAGCGTTTCCCGTGGAATGTTTGGAAATGTTTCGCATAGTTTCATTTGGGTTAGGTGTGAGGCCAAATCGCTTGGTGGATACTGTTCTTTTATTTTTTGTGTTCTTTGAATTTCTATTTCCTGATCATTTTTGTAAATCTGCCATGCATATTCCATATCAAGTAACTCCTGAATATTTCCGGGTGACTCTTTAAAATTTTCATACTTAGGATTTTTAAGTAGGCGGGCAAAATGAGCATCTTCGTTCATTATTTTTTGCTTTTGCTCTTCAAGCTGATTATACGCCGATTCTATCCATAGCATGTAAAGTTCTTTAGCTAGTGAGCGGGGCATAAATACATTTAAAACTGGATTATCCGGTAGCTTTTCTAATAGTGAAGTCATTTCAGCTTGGAATATTTGCCTCAGTTGTTTTACTAAATCTTCTCCTAGATTTACCTCAATTATCTCATTTGTTTCCGAATTAAACTCTTCATCATCTGTAATCTCCTCTTCGATTAGGGGTTCTGTCTGAACTTCAATGTTTGCAAAGCATTTTTGAGGAGGATTTCGAAATTTTTCGCGCATTTCACGCAGTTTTCGAACATGTGGAGAAAATTGATCTCCATCAAGTACAAAACGATTTGCTAATACTTCAGATATTTCTCGCAATTCTGGATTTAACCGTTGATTTATACGCGCAGCTCGCGTTCGTTGTCTTTGTGGTTTGGATTCTTTTTCCGAGGATGGTGGTATAGGTATTGGTGGTAGCGTTGAAGTAGTATTACCGTGTATTAACGTGCAGTTACATATGAAATCATCTACAACATCAGGTACTTGCTCCATATTGCGACTGCCTGATGGAGCCATTAGTTCATCCTCTCTCAAAAGAAGATCAATTGTCCAGTCTATATCACCGCCACATTTTACGAACAAATCCCAAAGACTCGCCAACTCTTTATTCGGATATATTTGACGTAAAGATGCAAATTCTTTATTTTCGTTTGGACATCCGATACTATGACGTTCAAATGTTGGTGATTGCTTTAAATCTTCGCCTCCCTGCACTTTACCATTTTGTGCTGTGTTAGAGTCGTAAACACCTTCGCGTAATAAGTCTAACAGAGACTTTTCTTGGCTTTCCTTATCTTTGGAGGTTTCATGATTTTCATATAAGTTTTGTTTCGTATTCCAAAAGTTGTTTATTTCTTGTTCATGAGGCTGCCAAGCGACTGTCTCATTATTATTGACTACGTTGATTTCATTTGGTTTTTCACTTTCTTTTTGAGGCTTTAATTCAGTGGTGGAGTTTTTTTTTTGAGATCTTTCCCTTTGTGGTTTGGGCGCGATTACGGATTGTGAGGTATTGTCCGAAGCAGTTGATGAAACT
Source organism: Bactrocera minax (assembly GCA_021498325.1). Taxonomy (NCBI): domain Eukaryota; kingdom Metazoa; phylum Arthropoda; class Insecta; order Diptera; family Tephritidae; genus Bactrocera; species Bactrocera minax. The sequence goes on from JAKEEE010000200.1 coordinate 70,737, forward strand.
ATATTTAAGTCACATTGTGAATGATTTTTTTCAAATTTATATATTTGAAATACTTCGTCTGTTTCGACATCTTTTTGTGTAAGCGGTAAAGGAGGAATAGACCGCGTTTGTGGTAATGTACCTTGATATTTCGTCGTCTTTAACATCTATAAAATAAAATATGCACTTAATATAAAATACAATAAAATAGTTGATTTGAAGAAATTTCTAAGTCTTCATATTATTTAAAATTAAAATTTTTTAATTAATATTAGGTACATATATATATATATGTATATGTTCGAAAAAATTTTTGTTATTTTTCAATCAATGTGTTGGAATGGTATACTTTTTCAAGTTTTCTTTCAATAAACATTTAGATTAAAGTAATTCAATTAAAATTTTAGTAATAATTTGGGGTTTGTAGTGCTGCACGTACGGTTCAAACGAAACTCCGATTTGTTTATTGTAGTTTCAGATTATCCCCTGCATACATATATACATGCATACATACATGCATATACAGCATGTATCGTATTCAGTAATTCGTTAAAACAAATCATCACAATATTTGTTCTTTCGTTAGTCAGTATATTCTAAGAAATATAATAATTACCTTTAATAAATCATTCACTGTGCATTTCTCAAAGTTATTTAACATTATCTTAATTTTTTCAATAGGAACCCCATGTTCATTTTTAGCAGCCAGTTTACTCGCCGAATTACGCCAACTTGTCTTAGGTTCAAAAATCTCAATAATATATCCATTTTGTACAGCAGTTTGTACGTAAGGCATCATTTCCCATAATTTTATATTCGTGTTATCAACAAAAATTGGACTCCAACCAGCCTGAGCCCGTTCTGATACTTGTCGTTGATTAAACTCATGAGCTTTATCTAATAAGGTCGGTTGATATTTATATACACCAGAAGAATTGTAAAAGAAGTTATCGCTACTAAATATAAAATCTTTTAAAGTATACTGATCGTTCATTGGTACATAACGTTCTATAAAGCTCTTTGCCAAGTAAGATTTTCCGCTTCCAGGTGCGCCTCTCATAAGCACCATAACTTTTGAGTAATTTCTTATTAATTTGGCAATACGCACTTCTACGAAACTAGATGTGTTTTGAATTTTATTGCTCTTCAACGAATAATTAATACGCTTCGGAAACGTATCTTTATTTGTTAAGGATTTATTTTGTTTTGGAACGGCCCCACTTCCTAGTTTTCTTTGGTTTTCGTTGCTATTAGATTTTATCAAGGAATCGATGCATCGATCAACTGCAATAAAAATTATTTTATATTTACATTCAAAATGTTTATTTTTTATTTAGATTACCATTCCAAGCTTGTGATTCACAAAGGGTACGCATTCGATGGCTCGGTGAACAATTAAAAATATCCCCCAATTGCTGCATAACATTTTGTTTTTCTTCTTCTGTTAATTGCGCATTTTTTTGTACAAACCCTGAGTTTGGCATTTTTATCAACTATTTCCTCCAGAATTCCCGCTATATCTACGACAACAATACATGTATGGGTAAATCAGACTCAAATAAATGTTGGCAGAGAATGGTTACAAAATTAAATAATAAAAACAATAACAGTATTGCCATGTCGTAGGAAATTATCTCATGTTTTTATTTTATGGTTTGGAGTAATATTGTAATAATGAAATAAATTCAAAATTCAAACTTGCAAATATTACTCTCTCATAACATATTTGTTATGAAGAATTTTAAAGGTGAAGAGCGCTAATTAATACCACTTTTGCAATAACATTTTTATAAATTGTAATTATGTGGCATTTCTTTTTGAAGTTTTTATTTTAATTCGAATAAAATTTAATTAGGTCCTCTCAAGAACAAATAAATTTAATTGTTATTTTCAGTGTTGCAAATTTTTACTGAAAGGATGGTCAAAATTACAAATTCTTGTAAGAGATACCGAAAACAAAAGCGTAAGAAAACAGGAGGGGTTAAAACTGTTAATAATAATATTTTCACTCGCAAAAAATGTGCTCTACCAAAATATATAAACTTTTAAACAATTTGCAAAAAGGTAGAAATAAGAAGAGAGTTGAAAATAATATATTTTAGCAGAAGAAAATAAAAGAATGTCCATCAAAAATAAGCACAAAAGCAAATGTGGTGTGGAGTGCGTAAAGGCTCTGAATTTGCATTTTATGTTTTATTGTATTTTCATATATATGTGTATAGCTCATTTGGATTTGTTAATTAACAGAACTGTTCGCGGTTAGCTTTTGATAGTTTTACTGGCTTTGCGTTCAATAAGTGTTGTTTATTGATTGATGCAATTTTCTCTTTTTCTCTTTTTCTGTATTTTTGTTTTTACTTTTCCACTACCTTCTGCTTATTTTTACTACTATACTGTACTGTACAGTACTGTAATGTACTGTAAGACATTATTAACAAGAATACATCAATCAGAAGCCTACGAATTCCAGTTTGTGTAATGAATTAAAATGTGTGAACTTGGATTAGGGACTGAAAATAAAAATATGGCAATACTAATTATTACTGTCTTCACAATTATATTTTTCTTCTTGATATTCTTACTACTCCAGAAAAGTGTTGTTAAGGAAATAATATTATAATATATATAAGTACTTAATATGTTTATGTTCTTATCTCCAGCAATATATGGTGGCTCAAATTATCAGTAAGTCAAATCAAAACAGGTGAATTGAAAATATATTGATATATAATTGTATTTCCATGTTTGAACAGATAAAGGCAATAATGTATTTCACTGTCGGTTGGCCAAGGGTGCTAGGCCTGGAGTTCCCAGGAGAAAAATCATCTATTAATCACATTTGCTGTGATGCTGTCAAGATATTAGTAGCTGCAATTGGAGATAATTTTATTGGTATTTGGTATGCAAGTCCTTTAATTCCAATAACATTTTATCGTCGCGGAGCGGACTCAATAGCCCAATTGGGAACAAATAAACTTATTATATGGAAGCCAGATTCACGCCAATTAGCAATACTTACAAATATGGGAGTTCTTATTTTATATCACATAGAGTTTGATGCCGATGGAAGTGGAATTTTAACACAGATAGATCCCCCCACATCAAGTTTGCGAAGAGACTCAGCAGAACTTTTTATAAAAGAAAATGTACCAAAACTAAATATACGTGAAGAGTGCTCTATTAAATTAGATTCTGCTATCACAACCATATGCTGCATAAGTCTTACAGAATTACTTTTTGCAACAGACCAGTGTGACCTTGTCCGTGTTCAGTGGTCAGATTTGGACGCGAACGTAGTAGGTGAAACTGGGGAAAAATCTTTAGCACTTCATGCCACTATAAACTTACGTAATATTCCATTTTATGTTAATCGAAATTGTAATTTAAAGAACATTCCACCTCTGGGAGACAGTTCGTTTGTAGCATCGTTGGAGTATTCGCCATTTATTGGTGGATGTGCTACGGTTTTCAGCGATAATCGTGCAGCATTTTTAATTGCCATGCATTTACGTTTTGAACCACAAAACATGCACGGGTTTTGGGTTCCGGATGTTGAAGACGCCACAGTTTGTAGCGTTAATCACAAATTTCGATTATTGGCTTATGGTCGAAAAAATTCCGATGTGTCAGTATATGCTCTTGAAGATACGACCGGTGGCCTTGAGTTTTCACATAGATTATCTGTAAATTCGAGTGCAACAGCAGGATCATTGGGGAGTGTGTGTGAATTAAAGTGGAGCCCGGATGGTTGTGTGCTCATCGTTGCTTGGGAGAAAGGTGGAATTTCACTATGGAGTACATTTGGATCATTACTTATGTCATCTTTGAACTGGGATTTTGGACTACATGTAGATTTGCAACACCATAATCCTTTGCAAGTTGGAAAGTTAGAATGGTCAACCGAAGGATATCATCTTTTCCTGACATGCAAAAAAAAAACGGAACTATGCGATGAAAACGATAAAGGGTGTTATGAGGTTTTACAATTAAATTTTGTTAAGAGTACGATGTCAATGAATCCTTGCATGGCTTCACATTCGCATGTTTTATTACAAGGTAAGACTATAACAATACAAACAATTAATAATATACGTTATAATTTCTCTCTTTCTAAGGTGATGATACATTGTACATTAACCAAGGAGATAATCTCGAAAAAATTTATTTTGGCTCTAAATTTACCTTTCCCAATAACGGCGCGGAACCAACAAAAGTCGATTGCAATCAAGATGATAGCATAGAAATGAAAAAGTCCGTTAACATATCTAGCATTCTGTCAGAAAGCAAATTGTGGAATGTAATTCAACTGCCTTTAACATATGCAGCAAGTAATTGGCCAATCCGATATTCAGCTATTAATACGGAGGGTACGCATTTAGCAGTTGCCGGAAGAACTGGATTAGCACATTACTCAATGCTGACCAAAAAGTGGAAATTGTTTGGCAATGAATCACAGGAGAAAGATTTTGTAGTATCTGGTGGTTTGCTTTGGTGGAAAGGTTTTGTCGTAATGGGATGTTATTCTTTGTTGGATCGTACTGATGAGGTTCGGTGTTATCCGGAGGAATGCAAACTCGATAATCAGTATGGTAATAAAATTCAAGTCCGCGCTCCAGTTATTTCCATGAATATGTTTCGAGATCAGCTAATTGCGTTAACAGCCGATGGTATAGTTAGCTTATTCGAGTTAAAAAAAATCAATGCTTATTCCTTAAGTGTCAATTGTGCCTATGAAGTAGATGTGAAGAGCATTTGCATACACCCTGCTTGTATAGTATCGTTGACTATAACAAATCTGCGAAATGACTTAACTATGAAGACATCGGCTATTTCAAGCGATACAGCGGAGACTATAATTGTGAATGTCTGTGGGCGAATATTAATGATTCAACGTGACTCTCGCAATAGCGTCATAAATTCGTTGATGGCTTCTTGCCTGGCTTCGTGTGTATTCAGTAATTCGTTAAAACAAATCATCACAATATTTGTTCTTTCGTTAGTCAGTATATTCTAAGAAATATAATAATTACCTTTAATAAATCATTCACTGTGCATTTCTCAAAGTTATTTAACATTATCTTAATTTTTTCAATAGGAACCCCATGTTCATTTTTAGCAGCCAGTTTACTCGCCGAATTACGCCAACTTGTCTTAGGTTCAAAAATCTCAATAATATATCCATTTTGTACAGCAGTTTGTACGTAAGGCATCATTTCCCATAATTTTATATTCGTGTTATCAACAAAAATTGGACTCCAACCAGCCTGAGCCCGTTCTGATACTTGTCGTTGATTAAACTCATGAGCTTTATCTAATAAGGTCGGTTGATATTTATATACACCAGAAGAATTGTAAAAGAAGTTATCGCTACTAAATATAAAATCTTTTAAAGTATACTGATCGTTCATTGGTACATAACGTTCTATAAAGCTCTTTGCCAAGTAAGATTTTCCGCTTCCAGGTGCGCCTCTCATAAGCACCATAACTTTTGAGTAATTTCTTATTAATTTGGCAATACGCACTTCTACGAAACTAGATGTGTTTTGAATTTTATTGCTCTTCAACGAATAATTAATACGCTTCGGAAACGTATCTTTATTTGTTAAGGATTTATTTTGTTTTGGAACGGCCCCACTTCCTAGTTTTCTTTGGTTTTCGTTGCTATTAGATTTTATCAAGGAATCGATGCATCGATCAACTGCAATAAAAATTATTTTATATTTACATTCAAAATGTTTATTTTTTATTTAGATTACCATTCCAAGCTTGTGATTCACAAAGGGTACGCATTCGATGGCTCGGTGAACAATTAAAAATATCCCCCAATTGCTGCATAACATTTTGTTTTTCTTCTTCTGTTAATTGCGCATTTTTTTGTACAAACCCTGAGTTTGGCATTTTTATCAACTATTTCCTCCAGAATTCCCGCTATATCTACGACAACAATACATGTATGGGTAAATCAGACTCAAATAAATGTTGGCAGAGAATGGTTACAAAATTAAATAATAAAAACAATAACAGTATTGCCATGTCGTAGGAAATTATCTCATGTTTTTATTTTATGGTTTGGAGTAATATTGTAATAATGAAATAAATTCAAAATTCAAACTTGCAAATATTACTCTCTCATAACATATTTGTTATGAAGAATTTTAAAGGTGAAGAGCGCTAATTAATACCACTTTTGCAATAACATTTTTATAAATTGTAATTATGTGGCATTTCTTTTTGAAGTTTTTATTTTAATTCGAATAAAATTTAATTAGGTCCTCTCAAGAACAAATAAATTTAATTGTTATTTTCAGTGTTGCAAATTTTTACTGAAAGGATGGTCAAAATTACAAATTCTTGTAAGAGATACCGAAAACAAAAGCGTAAGAAAACAGGAGGGGTTAAAACTGTTAATAATAATATTTTCACTCGCAAAAAATGTGCTCTACCAAAATATATAAACTTTTAAACAATTTGCAAAAAGGTAGAAATAAGAAGAGAGTTGAAAATAATATATTTTAGCAGAAGAAAATAAAAGAATGTCCATCAAAAATAAGCACAAAAGCAAATGTGGTGTGGAGTGCGTAAAGGCTCTGAATTTGCATTTTATGTTTTATTGTATTTTCATATATATGTGTATAGCTCATTTGGATTTGTTAATTAACAGAACTGTTCGCGGTTAGCTTTTGATAGTTTTACTGGCTTTGCGTTCAATAAGTGTTGTTTATTGATTGATGCAATTTTCTCTTTTTCTCTTTTTCTGTATTTTTGTTTTTACTTTTCCACTACCTTCTGCTTATTTTTACTACTATACTGTACTGTACAGTACTGTAATGTACTGTAAGACATTATTAACAAGAATACATCAATCAGAAGCCTACGAATTCCAGTTTGTGTAATGAATTAAAATGTGTGAACTTGGATTAGGGACTGAAAATAAAAATATGGCAATACTAATTATTACTGTCTTCACAATTATATTTTTCTTCTTGATATTCTTACTACTCCAGAAAAGTGTTGTTAAGAAAATAATATTATAATATATATAAGTACTTAATATGTTTATGTTCTTATCTCCAGCAATATATGGTGGCTCAAATTATCAGTAAGTCAAATCAAAACAGGTGAATTGAAAATATATTGATATATAATTGTATTTCCATGTTTGAACAGATAAAGGCAATAATGTATTTCACTGTCGGTTGGCCAAGGGTGCTAGGCCTGGAGTTCCCAGGAGAAAAATCATCTATTAATCACATTTGCTGTGATGCTGTCAAGATATTAGTAGCTGCAATTGGAGATAATTTTATTGGTATTTGGTATGCAAGTCCTTTAATTCCAATAACATTTTATCGTCGCGGAGCGGACTCAATAGCCCAATTGGGAACAAATAAACTTATTATATGGAAGCCAGATTCACGCCAATTAGCAATACTTACAAATATGGGAGTTCTTATTTTATATCACATAGAGTTTGATGCCGATGGAAGTGGAATTTTAACACAGATAGATCCCCCCACATCAAGTTTGCGAAGAGACTCAGCAGAACTTTTTATAAAAGAAAATGTACCAAAACTAAATATACGTGAAGAGTGCTCTATTAAATTAGATTCTGCTATCACAACCATATGCTGCATAAGTCTTACAGAATTACTTTTTGCAACAGACCAGTGTGACCTTGTCCGTGTTCAGTGGTCAGATTTGGACGCGAACGTAGTAGGTGAAACTGGGGAAAAATCTTTAGCACTTCATGCCACTATAAACTTACGTAATATTCCATTTTATGTTAATCGAAATTGTAATTTAAAGAACATTCCACCTCTGGGAGACAGTTCGTTTGTAGCATCGTTGGAGTATTCGCCATTTATTGGTGGATGTGCTACGGTTTTCAGCGATAATCGTGCAGCATTTTTAATTGCCATGCATTTACGTTTTGAACCACAAAACATGCACGGGTTTTGGGTTCCGGATGTTGAAGACGCCACAGTTTGTAGCGTTAATCACAAATTTCGATTATTGGCTTATGGTCGAAAAAATTCCGATGTGTCAGTATATGCTCTTGAAGATACGACCGGTGGCCTTGAGTTTTCACATAGATTATCTGTAAATTCGAGTGCAACAGCAGGATCATTGGGGAGTGTGTGTGAATTAAAGTGGAGCCCGGATGGTTGTGTGCTCATCGTTGCTTGGGAGAAAGGTGGAATTTCACTATGGAGTACATTTGGATCATTACTTATGTCATCTTTGAACTGGGATTTTGGACTACATGTAGATTTGCAACACCATAATCCTTTGCAAGTTGGAAAGTTAGAATGGTCAACCGAAGGATATCATCTTTTCCTGACATGCAAAAAAAAAACGGAACTATGCGATGAAAACGATAAAGGGTGTTATGAGGTTTTACAATTAAATTTTGTTAAGAGTACGATGTCAATGAATCCTTGCATGGCTTCACATTCGCATGTTTTATTACAAGGTAAGACTATAACAATACAAACAATTAATAATATACGTTATAATTTCTCTCTTTCTAAGGTGATGATACATTGTACATTAACCAAGGAGATAATCTCGAAAAAATTTATTTTGGCTCTAAATTTACCTTTCCCAATAACGGCGCGGAACCAACAAAAGTCGATTGCAATCAAGATGATAGCATAGAAATGAAAAAGTCCGTTAACATATCTAGCATTCTGTCAGAAAGCAAATTGTGGAATGTAATTCAACTGCCTTTAACATATGCAGCAAGTAATTGGCCAATCCGATATTCAGCTATTAATACGGAGGGTACGCATTTAGCAGTTGCCGGAAGAACTGGATTAGCACATTACTCAATGCTGACCAAAAAGTGGAAATTGTTTGGCAATGAATCACAGGAGAAAGATTTTGTAGTATCTGGTGGTTTGCTTTGGTGGAAAGGTTTTGTCGTAATGGGATGTTATTCTTTGTTGGATCGTACTGATGAGGTTCGGTGTTATCCGGAGGAATGCAAACTCGATAATCAGTATGGTAATAAAATTCAAGTCCGCGCTCCAGTTATTTCCATGAATATGTTTCGAGATCAGCTAATTGCGTTAACAGCCGATGGTATAGTTAGCTTATTCGAGTTAAAAAAAATCAATGCTTATTCCTTAAGTGTCAATTGTGCCTATGAAGTAGATGTGAAGAGCATTTGCATACACCCTGCTTGTATAGTATCGTTGACTATAACAAATCTGCGAAATGACTTAACTATGAAGACATCGGCTATTTCAAGCGATACAGCGGAGACTATAATTGTGAATGTCTGTGGGCGAATATTAATGATTCAACGTGACTCTCGCAATAGCGTCATAAATTCGTTGATGGCTTCTTGCCTGGCTTCGTGTGTGGAATGTTTTTGGCTTTCTAATGCATTGGAAAAGAGCCCTATGCAAGATTGCTTGTGGTTGTTCTCTGGAGCACACGGAATGCGAGTATGGCTTCCTATTTTACCTCCTCTAAATGAGAAAATAGATGAACCGCCCCACCGATTACACACGTTCATGTCAAAGCGAATAATGTTATCATTTCCACTGAAATTGTATCCATTGGTGATTTTGTTTGATAATGTAATTGTATTAGGTGTAGATAATGAAACCACGTTGTATACTAACGAGACGAACTCTCATTTTTCATTACCATTTTGCTTGTTGGAACGAAAATCACAAGTTTATTTGCATAAAATACTCCGTCAGCTGATTAAAAGAAATCTTGGATACAGTGCTTGGGAAATAGCAAAGTCATGTCGGTCGTTGCCATATTTTCCTCACTCTTTGGAGTTATTACTTCATGAAGTTCTCGAGGAAGAAGCTCTGACAAAAGACCCTATCCCGGATGCTTTACTACCAAGTATTCTTGATTTTATTCGAGAATTTCCCGTATACCTCCAAACAATAGTACAATGTGCGCGAAAAACGGAAATAGCTCTCTGGCCATATTTATTTTCAATGGCAGGAAAACCTAAAGATCTATTTCAACAATGTTTGCAATCAGAAGAATTGGAAACAGCGGCAAGTTTTTTAATTATACTCCAAAATTTGGAGCCATCTATTATTAGCAAGCAATACGCGACATTGCTGCTGGACATCGCAATTCAAAATCGTAAATGGGAGCTTGCAAAAGATTTAATACGATTTCTTAAAGCCATCGACCCCAATGAAATAGATTCTCCTCGTTCATCGATGGTTGTAAATATGAAAATCGCACCCCCTTCGCAATCTCAATCTCAAGTTAATCAAAACGCCGAAGTTTTTAATATGATTTTGGGGCCAATAGCACGAGAGCGTAGTTTTTCGACAACTGTAACTTCAAATTTACCTAAAGAGAAAATTAGGGATAAACAAACGCTATTAACAAATCCATCAAATTCAAATGGAACATCATTAACAACAGTTCCAAATGAAACGACATCATCATCACTTCCAAACAGTGGCACCTCGTCGGTGGTTCGCCGAAAAATGGAGAGAAGTAATTCAACAAAGGATCGTAAAGAAATATTTTGCATTGAAACTATTCTCCAAAATCATGCACGAAAATTATTACAAAAGCATAAGCTAATTGAGTTAGGTTATATGAGTGCCTTTCTCGACTTTCATTTGGTATCATGGCTTTCACAAGAATCAGATCGGTCTGCACGTCTTGATGATTACGTGGAAACACTTAACTGCTTGCATGAAGAACTAAAATTACCACCAGCCCTTTTACATCCAACATCAGAAGAGTCTGATTTGTCATTACCTACGGATTATATGCAAATAAAAAAGCAATTTGCGACCGATAATCAACATTCGTTTTTGTTGCATCCATCCAGTCATACTTCTGAGTCGGGTTATTTCAGCTTGGCTCTAATGGATACACCAACAAGTATGAATAATGGAAACACATTGCAAAACAATATTACGTCTATTAAGGAGCATGGAGAACTGAAATACGTGAATACTCAAATAACTGACTATATCAAATCACGATCGAATTCCCAAGCTTCTTTCGATAATTGTCGTTACCGTCCATTTATTACTTTACACGATGAGATCCCAAGCGTCTATTCATTAAATTTTGAAAATTCTACTACAAGCGATAGTTTGACAATAATACCGGAAAAATTAAGCATAAAAATTCGTTATTTGCTTCAATTGTTTATTGAAGCGAACTGCATTGACTACGCTTTAGTTTTGTCCATATTACTTCAAGATGCAGCCTCTATTGGTCGAATCATCAATGTCGTGATTCGTTCGGAATCGCATTTAACTTGCCAACGAATAGATGGAGCTCTTAAAAGGTTAACCCAATGGTCGTTTGACAGAGAATGCCTCTACCGCCCATTTATGATATCGCTTCAACCTCATATATATCATCTTGATCAGTATATTAGATCAGCTACTAACAAATTTCCAATGCACCACAACATTGAAGAGAGGAACTTATCTGTAGGAGTTCTTCTAGATAATAAAACGGATGACTCTAATAACATTTCTCAATCACATCATATCACAAATATAAGTCCAAACTGGGGTTTAGACAACATTCCTTCTGAAAACCCTTGTAATGATTTAACTGATACGTTAAATAGTGCTAATAATAATAATTTAAGACGAACGTCGAAAGGGCAATCAGGTCGTAATGAAGAAGGTACATGCCGAATCATGTAATTAAACAAACAATTCCAAAAAGCTGTCAATTACATACACACAGATGATTCGTACGTATTGATTAAAACGATTTTAAAGTACATTGAATGTGCTCGCATATGTTTAAGGTCTATATTCAAAGCAATCCTAGGATAATTCAACACAAAAAAAAAACCTAAATAAATAGTAGTTGTTAAAGGTTAGATCATTTTTATTAAGAAAATGTTAAATAAATATAGTTTTTAATGCAAAATTTTAAGTAATACAATAAATAAAACATCTGTTTATACATCCTATAATAAAAACGTAATACTGTAATTTTTCGCAATATGATACTGTTTTGCCCAACGTAGCCAGAACTTCGAAAAATCTAACCTTCCAAATAGTGAAATGGTGTATTTGAATGTGGTTAAAAATGTATATTTCTATTATGGATGGATAATGCCCATTCCTACTGTTACATTATTTTGTATTATGTATCGCGATTTGTTACAGTATTCGGTCAGATCTGGTGCGTTAATCTTTTTTGGCAAGTAACTACTACTCTGAAATATTACCCTATTTGTTGTAAAAAGTCAGCGATAACAAGTCGAAAAAGATGTCCTAAATCTTATACTTATTAATATTTGGCATTAATTAGTAGCTGGTTGCCTAACATTCAATTGGTTTTTGTTTTCAAACTATAGGTTCCAGAATGTATGTGTACTTAATTTTATTACGACTTGTGGTAGCAACAGCTAAAAGTGCTTAAGCAGTTATATGCGTATGCATAATTAAATATCAGATTGCGGTTTGTCCAGGTCCGTTGTTTTTTTTTTTTTTTTAATTTTTTGACAGTTGTCTGCTTTTGTCGACAACTTCAGACTATTAAAATATTAAGTGAAGTGTGTAGCGAGCGATCGATGTATTTCTGTTGTATATTATAAAATGTATTTTATTTTTATACTCTCGCAACATGTTGCAACAGAATATAATAGTTTTGTTCACATAACAGCTATTTGTAACACCTAAAATTAATTGATGATCTAATAATTATCTAACAATCTAAAATTAATCAGGATGAAGAGACGTGCTGAACTCCGGGTGACTGTCTCTACGTCTGTCCGTGCAAACGATAACTTGAGTAAAAATTTAGATATCTTGATGAAATTTGGTATACATGTACCTTGACACTCAGAAGAGGTTGGTATTGCAGATAGGCGTAATGGGATCACTGTCACGCCCACAAAATCTCGTTAAACGATAACATATAAAGTGCTATAACTAATCTCCTAAGTAAGAAATAAAACTGAAATTTGGCACGGGGAGTCACAGTGCGGAGGACCATCTGTGGGTTGAAAATTCACATACAAAAGTTAAGTTGAAATCTACTAAAAGTGCGTTAACTCGCTGAAGAAAAACCTCAGAAACATTAAATTTCACAACCAAGATGATACTTAAGGACTTCAAAAGAATAGGTGTAAAAATTATTACATTAGGTGAATCCTATATCTCAAGAACTACTTCACCAATTTCAACCAATGTGTGACATTATGTTACATTGTGAAAATAGGCGAAATCGGAATGCAATCATGCCTACTTCCTATATATCACAATTTTAAATTGGGATTGTGAATGGGATCCTTCACTTATCAGTATGTAAATAAATCATTTACCAAAGAAGATATCGAAAGAAACTTTTGCACAGAGAGTGTGAGTAGGGTACGGCATCTCACGTCTAATAATTATCTAAATCGGAAAATAACTTTTCAGGGCCTTAGATACCGAATTTGTAGACCCAGGGCTTATGACTAACTTTTTGCCGAAAATATCGGTCAATTTGTAAGATATATTATTGAAATTCCGATTGAATCTTTGTCTGATAATATTGTGCCCTGGTGTCAAAAATCGATAAAATCGAGTAAATACTTCCCCTAGCGTCCATATACCTCATATAAAGAATTTCGAACTTCTGGTTAACTTTATACCAAATATATAGGTCGTTTGTGAGTTATTTCAGTGGAATTCAAAGATTTTCTCGTGCTGAGAACAGTGTATGTTTGTGTCTAAAATGGATAAAAGCGGGTAAATACTTCCACTAGCCCTCAAATACCTAATATAAGAATTTCAAACCAGTTGGCTTTATAAGGTATGTATCGATCAATATGTAAGATACTAATATGTAGATACTATAGTTTAGTGTCAAAAATGGGTAAAATCGGTAAACGAATTGCTTTATTTCATTAAAATATTTACTAAATTTCATTACCATATCACACATATTGACCAACACAAACGGTTTAAACTCAGCTGGAAAGTCGGAAATTAGTATATTGGGGCTAGGGAAGCTTTGAAAGGATTGATTTAACCTTTGCCATTTAACTCAGGGAAAGAATATAAAGAATAGAAACATAATGAGGTATGCACTACGGCCTGTGGTCTGTTGTACCATTCCCTCTTTCACGACGACTCACTAAGGCATAACACTTTGATTAATTCTAAAATATTGCTAGGCGTCATTGAGGAAATGTGCTCCCTACTTGGATATAAGTATCCAAGGACCTTATTTCTGCTCCGGAGTTTCCGGCTCACAGAACGGACAATTTGCAGAAGGGGCTATACTCATGTTCAATTGGTGCTTCTTGAGCCTTCAGTGGGCAGGTAAGTTGCCACTAGTAACTAGTAGTAATTTATCCCTAGGAAGGTTATAATTTGTTTACATCCTACGAGGTTAAAACATCCAATAAAGGTTTTGCTTGGCGCAGGTCTCGGGTCAGCTGCCAATATCTATCCCTAACTGCACTCTCCTCCTTTTGTAATAGCTCTTTAATGGTGTGGGGACCTACGGCGGAAAAGTGTTCCGGTCCCACTATTCTAAAAGCCGCTGCGGAGCGGGCAAGCTCGTCAGCCAGTTCATTCCCGGTTACAACTTTGTACCCCGGTACCCAGATGAGGTGAACCCCGTTACAGACTGACAATCTGCTCAGCCGTTCTATGCACTCCTGAACATATGGCGATTTAATCTCGTAAGAAGAGATCGCTTTGAATGCCGCCTAACTCTCGCTGAGTATGGCAATATGCTCATTATAAAAGTTGCGCTGGACGTTTATTCTGCACCCCTACAAATTGCGAAAACCTCTGCTTGAAAAAAAGTTACACCAGTCGGCCTTGAAATTTAAGCATTTGGTAATATCGTCTCTTGGGAGAAGGGCTATTGAGATCTGTTCATCAATAACCAGAATTTTTTGAGACGAAATTATCTTGCCCTGCCATACCCTTCTGTTGTCATGTGCAGCATAATAAGTTTTGCGACTTGATTAATTAGTATATGCAATGATATATTAGTATTGTAAGCGGTGCGAACTCCAAAATTATATCCAGCGCTCCCGTGTATGTACACATTGCCCCGGTATACTCGAGAATATGTTTCCACGCAATTTTGTAAACATAACTCACACACTGACCGGCATATTCGGCATAAAGCCTACTAAAATATGTAGTGTATGGAAGCTGGGGTAATTCGTAGATCGATTTCACATTTTCGGCATTAAAATATTGTTTATCCAATATTATACGTTGACTTAATTTCTTACATATTGATCGATAAATACGGTATAATGGCAACAGGAAGTTTGAAATAATCATGTTAGGTATATGGGGGCCCCAATTTTATCAATTTTAAGCACACGGACACACTTTCATCAGAATGAAACGATCTCTGAATTCTGGAACCAGAAGTTGGAAAATCTTTATATGAGGTATATGGGTGCTAAGGGAAGTATTTAGCCATTTTTGACACAAGGGCACATTATTTCTAGAGAAAGGTACTCTTTGAATTTCATTAATGTATCTTACAGACTGATCGATATTTTCGAAAAGAAGTCAAAGCGCAGAGGTTTACGTATTCGGTATATAGGGCTTGAAAAGATATATTCAAATTTTCAACATTTTTGGGTAGAAAATGGCATACCTTGAGGGCACTATTTGTGTAAACTTCTATTCCATTATCTTAATTGGTTCTTGACTTACATTCTGTAAAGTAAAAGAATCAGATTGAATTTAAAATTGTGTTATATTGAACGTAGGCGTTATCCGATTTCACCCCCATTTTCGCCCCATTTCACTGTAACATAAAGATATCAAAGTAATGCTATGTACCAAACATGGTTGAAATTGGTACAGTAATTCCTAAGATAGAGGATTTGACCTAACACCGTGTCACGTCTAATGTGCAATTTTTATATCAATTAGTGAATTCGCACTTTTAGTAATATGAGGAGTGAGCATGGTTATCCGATTTCACTCATTTTCACACTGTCTAAGGAGGTTCCGGAGGGATTTGTCTTCAGCAAGTTTGTTTGATATAGTTTTAGTGATTTGCAAGATATGTACATTACACAGATGCCCCCTGCTACTGCAATTTTATGTACTAAATTACAGTTATGTATCTTAATTTGTGGTTTAGTTATAGGATTTTATAGATTTTAGTTTAACGGCATTTTGTGGGCGCTGTAATTGCCTGATTTCACCCATCTGCAAGACCAATCTCCTCATGGTGCCAAGGAAAGTTTTATTAATATATCTCAATTTTACTCAAGTCAAGATAATTGGCAATATTAAAAAAAAAATCGGTTAAGCTATAACACATTTATTTGGAATAGAGACTCAGTCTGTGAATGGTCATAACTTTCAACTTTTATTTAGGTAGGCGTCCCAAAACATTTTGATTTTAATGAACGAATTTCATGTTTAAAACTACTTAGTAAAATAACTCTTTAAAGAATAACCTCAAAATGTTAAACTTAATGAAAATGCTGATACTACGGGGTTAGATGCGTATCGTTTTAAAGAGTGGATAATGATCTAGCCATCATACACTTTTGCAAAGATTTCTACATTTATACCATACACATCGGTTATTGAGGGAGATATTAGAATAAAATTATATTGAGGTGTTACATTTAGCATAGTGTGGTTAGATGATAAAATTGAATGAAATCGGTCTACACATTCCTTTAGTCTTCATGTATCCTATATAATGGATTTTCATCCATCTAGTGTGCTTTAAATCGCATACGTCAATATGGGGAATATTTTAATGAAATCAACGACGCTCGCGCATACCTTTCCGTAGTAATTAGTCCGGTTGTTAGTAGGTAGTCCAACACATATCGGTGTTGGTCGAAAAAACATAAAGTGCTAATAAATCTGTAATCAACAAATTAATAAAATTCAATGTTAACACTGGGAGTCACAGAGGATAGGGCCATACATACACATACTATTTAAACATTTTTGAAAAAAAAATTAAAAACCTTGAAACGGCAAAATACTAAAAGAAGGATGACCTATTAAAGAAAAACCCCAGAGATATAACTTTCTGTGTACTTGTTATTATCATATCTCCAACTGGATACTAGACCACAAAATTGGGCTACAATCACACCAATATTGCATTTAACGATATTTTGTATCCGATTACCTTATTTGATTTATCAAGGTGTTCAGGTTCACAATTTCGGCTATTAACGAATGTTAAATCGCATAAGCAACATTTCATATAAAAAGTTTTGTAGACTTTTAGAATTTTATACATATGTAAACTTATCTCTATGAATAACGGAGCATATTGATGATTAATTAATAAAATATATATTATTCTCCCAAGGATACATGTGAACTTTTGAAATATTCAATGGACTGTAAGTTGATTTGTACGACATTAGCACACATATAGAAAAAGAAGTCGCAGCACACAACACTTGGCAGTGTTTCACATACAATACTCTGACTATTGTTGTAGTTATGGGATAACTTGAGGATGTATGTCAGATCACATCAACTGCCAACAATATTGGCATTCGATACATAGGAGCTGAGCAAAACTTTTACTGTATAAAGACGGGAAGTAAATGGTATGCACCTTTGCACCATTTGACGTAGAAACAATGGATGGATTTCGCATTAACCGCACAGAAAAGTTTGTCCATGCATAGGTATTTTCATTACAAAGATGTATGTATGTATATAGATGCATGTATAAATAGATAGTAGATACGTTTAATGCGTGAGTAGTGCTGGAAGGCAAGGAAGCTTAAACCTTTTTAACCCAAAATACATTATCCACCCCGCTTGAGTTTTTGTATTATGTCTTTTGTCCTGTCGTTCAGTGCTATAGCTTAGTGTTCTTGGCACGAAACATTTTGTATGGGTGATGTTTATGAACCTTTCTGCACACAAACTTAAGTATCTGCAATAAATGCATATGTATATAAGACTATATATTAGAAATTTTTTCATAATTTTTCTGACATTACTGCACGTTTGTTTAACGGGTGAACTCAGTTTCAGATGTCATAAGTAATTTTTGGTTGCAAAGAAGTCTGATGTTAAAAGTAATTTCTCCCCATAACCTATCCTCTATTCTCCTCTGTATCGAAGATAAAATTCATAACATTTTTAATTAACATGAAAGTTTTGCATAGCTTGATCATTCTGTCACATTGCAAAGTATGCAGTGATTTCAACACTATGAGCCCTAAATCGATTGCGAACTTTTACTTTACAAATTTCAATTCGGCAACAATTTCGTTTACATTATTTTTATAAATTAATGTATGTATGTTTGTATAAGTATATGTAAAGGAGTTAACGCCTAACTTGTTTGTATTGCAATAATATAAAATTTATTTTAAAAATATAAAAAGCTAAATTATGCTTGGTATATATAAATATTTCATATACTATATAATCCATATATATTATACAAAGTGCGCACAGTGTAGCGCTCAAACAAGCTGCGGACAAAAATGTTAGTACTACTACTTCTTTATTATCCAAATATTTGCTGTGTTCACACACATACCCAACCACATAATTTTCCTTCTTCCGGTTGCCTTTACTATATATCGCAAATATTGGTTAGTTAGTAGATATCTTAATGGAATTAAACAAAACTTATCCCAAATGACAAAGGATTAGCACGTGAAATTAGCACCCCCATATACCCAATGTAAGAAATTTCATTTATCCTGCTGATAAACCACTTTTGTTGGTAAATTTGGGCGACCACCATTAGCAGCGTCTTTGAATGTTTGATGAATCTTACCATATCTACAAAAGTAGCATATCAGATACAAGAGTTTCGATGTTTAGTGTTATCTGACAAGAAATCATTTTGGTCTCTTTATATTTTTGTCAAACCTAACTCTTTGTCAAAACATCGGTCATGTCTTCGGCTGAATTCAAAAATTCATTCCAATCGAGATTGCAGATGTTGTCACTTTTGAGGGATATATTTGACTTTTCCCCAGGAATAAATTGTATCATAGAGTACTTTTAAAGACACATTAATCTCTCTAATTTAAGTATACTTCCGACAGTCTTATGTGTATACGAAGTATGTATGACTATATTGCGTACATATATGAAATATAGGAGATGGTTTAGACCTTTGCATTGTATGGTAAATTTTGTAAATACTTTAAGCTCACCAGGCTTGTTTTGTACGCATGGCATGTGCTACAGTTCAAATGATCACAACCTAAAACTCCGGTTGAAACTGCTGTTATATGTTTGAACGACTGATAATCCTGATCAGAAAATAATGACGCTACTGGATAAAGTAGAATTATTAACTGTGGTATGGATTGCTATCATTATTTTTATCGAATTAGTTCCGTTACTATTATATTTTTGATTATTGACGTTTTCAATAATCTCAATTTTGAAATTCAAAGCAAATAATTAAATTTTGGAGGTTAATTTCGAAAAACGGAAAATTTGCTTTTTTGGTTATGACTCAATCTCTTGAAAATTTTTGGTTTGGTCCAATGCCCAGCCGAGTGTTGTACGGTGTTATTTATAATTCACTTTTAAATTTTCATCAACATTTAAGGAAACAATATTTTAAGCAAACGAGCAAGTATAGCAAAAACCGAAAAGGCGCATTAATTTCAATTAGAAAGTCTGTGTAGAAAAGAAAAATTCAAATAGAAATGATTTAAATTATTTGCCTTTATATATAATAATTTATGGAATACTCTCTGTGTTTGATTACTTCTTTAAGCGTCGTTTGGAAACATTTATATGTTGACGAATTTTGCGTTTCAGTAGACGCTTAACAGGATTAAAGACGGGGGGTATGGGAGTGTTCGCGATTGTTTAGGTGCATTATATAGTAACTAGAGGTTCATAGTTTCAGCAGTGTGTTTTGGGTCGTTGTCCAGTTAGCAGTAGTAATCTTCAACTCTGCTCAAATTATTTTCTAAAATATTTAAATCCATGGTCTTGTCCATATTTGACTGAGTAAACTGCACCTGACTCAGTCCTTTGTAGCCCATACACTTCCGAATCACAGTACCACCTTCCTCATGTATTACGGATGGTTTTCTTCATTGACCTCTGTATCAGGTTTCCACACCAACCAACTTTCTTTTCCGGAGAGCTATTTGCTTATTTATATGTTCTCTAGCGAGAATTTTATTCTTTTCGTTCTAGAATATTACATCTTACATACTATACAGTGCATCATCACAAAAATTCTTTTTGTATATTTTTTTCATGTCTCGCTAATTTTTGCTCAGAACGAGAAATTCTTGAATTTAAAATTCTTTATTACCTCTTGAATAGATAATTGTATTCGTCTTACATTTTGCTACCGATTTCCCGAGAATTTTTTTTTATTTCCACCAGTATTTTGATTTCTTTCTCATCAGGATTAAGTTATTTACCTTTCGATGTTATTAATTAATTTCAGCGCAAAACTGTTTTTTAATGCTTAACCATTTACTTTACATATGCAGACTTTTTCTGAGTATCCAATGGGACTACCTAAAAAACATTTTATACTCTCGCAATGTACAAGGATCAAAGGCGAGGAAATGTTTTTAAGTGCTGGCAAAACTTTATATTAAATACTGTTGTTTAAAACTCCAACATTCATTATTCGACGAAATTGTGATTGGATTGCAACCATATTTGGTATCTAGTTAACTTATATTACAAGACATAGACTCACGAACTTTAATTACAATACTTTGCTTCATGTCCGAGATATTGACATTAAAATCCCCCAAAATTACCTCAAAAGTGATATATGCGATATAAACTAAACCAAAGTGGCTTAGTTAAATATATTAGATACATAAGGAAAAATTCAGCCAGAGAAAAGGAAATCATTATATTAGGTATACATTCATATTATATATCATATGCATATAACTCATATATCATATTCATTCATCATCATATTCACATATCATATTTAGAGCGAAACCACATTATGTTTAAGAAAACATATCCACTTAATTTCATTAAAATATTCGAACACATATTGACCTACATAAATGGTTTAAAATCAGATAGAGATTCGGGAATTCTTATATCGGCATATTTGAGATAGAGGTAGTTTTGCATTGATCACATTAACTTTTTTCATTACTCAAGTATATTAGGAAACCTGTTTCCATGCAATTTTGTGAAGGTGACTCACACTGTGGCCGACATATTCGGCATAAAGGCTGCTAGAAGAGAGATAGCGCAAATCATTATATGCAGTATATGGGAGCTGGGATAATTCGTTGACCGATTTCACACATTTTCGACATTAAACTATGGTATATCTAATATTACAAGTTCATCTAAATGCTAAGATATCTTACATATTAACCGAAATATGTGATATAAAGTGTGCCGGAAGATTGAAAATTAGCGTATTAGGCATATGGGGGCTAGGGAAAGTATTTACCTGATATTCCCCATTTCTGAAACAAGAACACATTATTGTCATGTAAGGCATTATGTACATTAGGACATATCACAGATTTACCGATATATTCGGTATAAAGTGTACGGTATATGTACTGAGGTCTATATATTGGGTATCTGGGGCTTAAAAAGCCATTTGCTGATTTCCACCATTTTTACACATGAGATGGCATATCTTGACGGCACTATTTGTGAAAAGTTGTATTCCAATATCGTAATTGCTGCTTGGAGTGAAAGGATCAGATGAAATTTAAAATTGTGTTATATGAGAAGTAGGAGGGATTTTTACTCGATTTCACCCTTTTTCACAGCGCGATATAAGAATGAAAATATAATGCTACGTACCAAATTTTGTTGAAATCGGTTAAGGCGTTTCACTTAAAAGTAGGTGGTGCCACTCCCGTCGTTAAAATTTTACACGGATTCCTATGCGGCCCTTTCGCACATCTTTCAGACATGTTTTGTTCGTTAACGCACTTTTAGCAGTTTTCAACATAACCTTTGTATGGGAGGTGGGCGTTGCTATTATTCGATTTGATTTATTTTCCTAGTATTGAGGACATGCTAGAAAAACTTGTTCGCAGCAAGTTTGATTGCTATATCTGTAGTGGTTTGTGAGTAATTCTTATTAAACCTATTGGGAGGCGGAGCCATTCCACTTTTACAAAAATTTTTTCTCACAGATGTCCCGCACTGCTAAGATCCTCTGTACCAAATAATATGTTTATATCTTAATTTGTTGCTTAGTTATAGCATTTCATAAGTTTTCGAATAACGGCTTCTTGTGGGCGTGGCAGTAATTGGATTACGTCCATTTGCAACACCTAAAACTAGTTGAGATAGATATAGAGTTATATAAATACATAAATGTAGACGAGACGAGTTGAAAAGTAGCAAATTCCGAATGACTCCATCCATCCGTCCGTGCAAGCTGAACTAGAGTAAAAATTTAGATATCTTAATGAATCTTTGTACGCGAGTTTTTTGGCACCGAAAGCCTACTATTAAAATCGACCTAACTACCAAAAATAACAAAATTCATAGTGTGTGGGGAAGGGCTTCCATCCATAATTTTTACTACCAAATGACACAATGCTGTTCGAAATATTCTCGTTTAATTTCATTGAGTAATAAGATAGGGCAATTTCAATCAATTTCGCCACCGAACTATAGTTCATCCAAGATTATAATTGTACTTCATCTTGCTAAGAAATCTCACATATTTACCGATAAATACAGTATAAAGCTAATCGTAAGTTAGAAAATCCTTATATTAGGTATATATGCCATCAATTTTTAGCGCTTTTGAATTTGGTTATACTTACAGGATGGGTTCATTAAGAAATCTTAGTTTTTTTCGAGATATTGAAAACTTCATTATATAGGAACATCGTTGATATCATATTGATATATACAAATATGTATACCAATAATTTTGTGGTACTACGGCGCGTATATAGGTATGAGCATTATTCAAACTGAATGCCAAACTAATAAGGAATAGCTAAGTTCGGGTGTAACCGAATATTTTATACTCTCGCAATTTACGAGGCTCAAAGCTGGGGAAAAACTTTCAGGTGCTGGTAAACCTTTATGTTAAACAAATTTATTTAAATAAGTAAAGAAGAACTAAGTTCGGGTGTAACCGAATGCTTTATACCCACGCAATTTTTAAAGATCAAAACCGTGAGCATATATTATTTAAAATGTTGCGTAAGAATTTAACATTCATTATTCAACGAAATTGATTATAAACATCTTTGGTACCTTACTAACTTATATTATAGACCATAGACTCACTTAGTCTCATTACTTCATTTTGCTATTGCCCGAAATATTTATATTACAATCAACCTAATTAACTCAAATGTATGCGATACAAATTAATCGAAAAGGCTAAACTTAATATTTAATAATCACATTATGTTTAAGAAAGTATGTTCACTTAATTTCATTAAAACGTCACACATAGACCGACTTCGTAAACCTACTACTACAAAGTATCGATACAGTTTGACTACAGTGTTTATATTGGGTTGTTCGGAAAGTCATTTCGTTTTTTTTGGGGAACATGAAAGACAGTTTTCGTATAATGAATAAATATTTTATTAAATTATATATTGGCCATTCTGGTCCAACACCTTTTGCCATCTTTCTGGCAGTAACATAATTCCCCTCTCATAAAAGTTTTGGTCCTTGCTGGCAAAAAACTCGTCCAGGTGGTTTTTGACATCTTCATTTGAGGTAAAGGTTTTGCCATCCAAAAAATTTTGCAGGGACCGGAACAAATAGTAGTCGGAAGGCGCCAGATCTGGAGAATATGGTGGATGTTGCAGTACGTCCCATTCAAGCTGTAAAAGTTTTTGGCGAGTGACCAAACTTGTGTGAGGTCTCGCATTATCCTGGTGGAACACTACACCCTTCCTGTTGATTAATTCGGGCCTCTTCTCTTTAAGTGAATCATTCAATTTGTCCAGCTGATGACAATAGACTTCTGAATTAATCGTTGTATTGTCCGGCAAAAGCTCAAAAAAAACGATTCCTTTGACATCCCACCAAACGGAGAGCATCACCTTTTTTTGGTGAATGTTGGCTTTTGACACGCTTTGAGCCGGTTCATCTTTTCTGCTCCATGACCTCTTGCGTTTAACATTGTTGTATACAACCCATTTTTCGTCCCCAGTAATAATCCGCTTCAAAAATGGATCATTTTCTAGACGTTTGAGGAGCGAATCACACGCGTCAACACGACGACACAAATTTCGCTCGGTAAGGACATGGGGCACCCACACATCGAGCTTCGAGGTTAAGTCCATGCCTTTCAAATGGCCATAAACAGTTGAATTCGACAAATTTAACCTCTCACCGATCTCTCGTGTGGTGATTCGCCGATTTGCATCAACTAATGCCTTTATCGCATCTTTGTCAGCTTCGACCGGCCTTCCAGACCGTGGTGCATCTTCGACATCAAAATTGCCGGATCGAAATTTTGCAAACCAGTTCTGGCACTGGCGTACTGTTAACACGCCTTCTCCATACACATCCGTCAATTTTTTTCTCGCTTGGACAGCATTTTTACCTTTTCTGAAGTTAAAAAGTAAAATATGACGAAAATGCTGCTTATTGCTCTCCATATTTAAAAAGGCACCAACCAAAAACTACTGGGTAGAATTAATAGAACTTTTTCACACACAAGCCTTGCAATATCAGCTCTCATGACATATAATGGTTATGGGGCTTAAGTGTGAAGTTAGTTTCGAAAAAACGTAATTAAGTCCTCTGGCGGAAAAAACGAAATGACTTTCCGAACAACCCAATACATCATCTTTATGCAACATCAAACAACATTGCATAACGATGTGTTGTATAATTTTACGTTATTGAACATTTTTACTGCTCAGGTTACTTTCGAAATAAGCTGTTTTGTTTTTCCGAAGGAAAGATAAAAAGGAATTCAAAAAAGCCAAGTTTTAATTACAAATAATCAGAATCACTGAAATTACTGCATATTTCGAATAAATCTATAACACAAATAATACGAAAGCTTACCAATCTGAGTCTGCCATTGTTGCATATGTAAATGCCTAAATCACCAACTTTCTTAGTGATGCGCGATTTCGTCTGTTACTGCGCATCGACTAATGTCGATGTGTTTCAAAATTGACGTTTCCGAAATCAGCCATATTGTTCAACATCAATGGCTTAAAATCAGCTTTACAGTCGGAAATCTCTATATCTGGTATACTCAAGGTTAGGAGAAGGTATGGACTGATTGCAGCAACTTTCGGCGTTACATAAGTATACTAGTGAATATGTTTTCACGTAATTTTATGAAAATAACTTTCAAATTGACGGACATATTCGGCATAAAATCTACTATGATAACGAAAATCATTATATGTAGTATATGGGAGTTGGTGTAATTCGTAAACCGTGATAGAACTAAAGCCCTGCAAACAGGTTTAAATTTTATGATTTCTCGAACATCAGCACTTCATATTTTATTTCATAATGGTTAGAGTCCCTATGCTCACATTGATGATATAGAAGGATATTTTATGTTTTGTGGAAACTTGGAGTTATCCTTGTTAACATTTTAAAATAACTGATGATAGATAGCATTGAAATGAACAATCAATATAAACGGGCATTTTAATATATGCAAAGAATACATGTATGTTGCTTGCTCTATAGAATCACACATTATAAAGAAAATGTATTCAGGCCGAACAGTTTTAGAAGCAGTCTTGTTTCAATATTTCAGCTACAATATTTTGGTTCTTTACAGAAATTCGGGTTTTTCTGTTAGATATTTAATTGCAAAACTTCATCAAGCCCTGACTACTGAGTTGTGCAATCTAATACCATAATTGGAAAAGACTTTAACATTTATCTAAAGTCTGCAGGGACTACAATAAGAAATATTTCCCAAGAAAAAACATTAGTTCCTTGATTTATTTCCTTTTTCAAACATAATGTCATTAGAATAGCAAAAATCAAATAAATTAGCAACTAAATATGTAAATTAAGAAAATTAAAAAATTTTTTATTCTTTTTTTAGTAAATTAGAATTTGTAGAAGTTGATAGTATTTATTGCTTTTAATTTAAACATCTATAATAATATTTCTGTAAGAAATAAAATTCGGCATACCTTGTCTAAAGCGATTTCTTTTCATATTCCTCAATACAGATATAATTCATTTTATATACAATTAATTATGAGCGTATGCAACGAAATTTTAGTAAAATTTCTCTCAGTTTGAGTAAACGAAGTATACAAATTGCTCTAAGTACTTTTATTACGGTCGTATAACGGATGCAACACTTCGTATATTTAATTAAAATACGTATCAGAGAAATAACGGAAAGCAAAGAGTTCATTCTGACCTACCCTATGTTTGCTTCTCTTCGCTGTTAAAATATGAACTGCCAAGGAAAGCGATGAAAGTTGTATCTAATCCCGCCATAATTGTTTAACATATACATTGCTACTGGGAGACTATTGAGTCATTTCATTCCGGTGCATGCTATACAGACTAAAAACTTATTTGATTATACACATGTATCTGCCAATTTTGTTATGTAGGGAGCCTCGTTAAATACACATATATACATATGTAAGTATGTATGTACATACATATATTTATGCAATAGCGCATTACATTTTAACAAATTCCTGCCCATTCTCATAAACTGATTTTATTTATCCATACCTCAATTTACATAACAAAACAGAATGATTCGTACAATTGAAATGCTTACAAATACAATTAAACACAAATTTTATTTAATGAAATATACATAAGCAGCAGGTAATTGGTATAAAAATATTTATATGCGGCGTTTACTGTAATAAAATGTAGTGTTCGTAGGTATGTGTATTTAAACATATACATACGTACATAACTACTATGAATGACTGCATTTGGAATCGTTTTAGTTAATTAGAGAATAGGAACACTATGTGGTTTGTAGTGAATGTTTATTAAATATTTAATCATATATATTAAATGTAGTTATGCACAAATTATGATTTGGTTATTTTCAAAATATGTATGTTGCTAGAGTCTTTACTTTTAATCAATCGACTTTAATACAGGACGAAATAATGAAATAACTACTATTATTCTGCAAAAAAAAAACAAAAAAAAAACAAAAAAAAAACAAATGAGAAGAAAGTAATGGACGTCCATATTGAAATATAACCTTTGTCATTCAAACAACACATGATTTAAACGTATGATATAGGTACCCATTTTACATACATATGTATGTATATATGTACATAGTAAGAGTACATAAAATAAACCTAAATATTGTCTTATCAAAAAAATTAAGAAATCGAATTATTATACATATACATATGTTTCACTTGTTCAGGTCTCGAATCAATATTGCTTTTAGTGAATAAGAAGGTTAAAAATATTTTGACCATACTACAACCAAATTCAGTTCTTACATACACATGAACTACAATATCGGTAATCCCGACATTCACTTAGTGTTCTTCTCAGTAATGTTCCCTTCTCTCTCTCTCTATAATTGGAAAATTTTTAGCCTTTTATCTCTACTGTTACAGGACAGGCGAAATCTATAGCATGTTTCTTTTTTGAATTGTTTGTCGCTTTATATATATACATACATATATAATATGTATGAATATGCACTTCGAATTGCCCTTCAATTGTATGTCTTGGTGTTAACTGGAACAAAGCATGATTTTATTTGCTACGGTGCAGTTCATTTAGTTTTTGTCGTGAATACATTCTAATCTCTTCCAAAATAAATTCATAAAAGCGCAAATTTATTCGGTCTGAACAAAATGAGTAATCCAGAAACACCTATAGTGTGAGTCAGGAAGAAAGTAATAATACTTAATTTTTTTTTTTTGCATCACTGCTGCAATGCCAAGGGCTAAGTGGCTAAAATGAATAATTATTTATTTATATTAAAAATATACTTATATGAAGTTTTAATCAGTTTCCAACGAATCGACAAAAAAATTAAACTTGGAATTGTATATATATTTCGCCACCAGAGAATACATTTACAGCAACAATTGTATGTAAACCATTTATCATTCTCACTCAAGTACGGTTTCCAAGTACTTCAACGTTTTAGAGCATTAAAATTTAGTTCAACTAAGTGACCGGAACAAAAATATAAAAGCAATAAAGAAGTAATAAAAACTTGAATTGTAACTTGAAAACAATAAAAGAAAATAAAAAAGTATAGGAAGAATTTATTAAGCCGAAAAAAAATATGCTAGCACAATTAAATATACAAAAGCTAAGTGGAAGAGGCATTTGGAAATGAACTAACTAGTCCAGGAAGTTCATGTACGTACTTATTGATAGACTACACTAAAAGTTTGTTGTCTCTTATTTAAGATAGTGAATATTTACTTTTAGTAATTGTGGTTTAAAAATATTGGTCCATGCATAGTTTTGTTTATTTAATTATATATTTATCATTTTTTGATGATTCTTCAAAACAAAAATAAAGTGTGGATGTTGACAAGAAAATAAAATCCCATACTTTCAATACGTCCCCTTAAGGACAGCTGGTGAATTTTCCAATGGGTTTGAAATAAATGTATTAATATAAATATTCGTTTTATGGCTATTTCGTCAATTCGATACCAATATGTTATCATAATCTTTCACAGTCTTGGTAAAAAATATAATCTTGAAACTGCAAGTTGTTATAATATTTTCGAATTTGTGTTAATTTATTGTTGTATTATTGTTTGCTGTAGGTGTTCGTTCTACATATATATGTACGTGCGGCATCTAACATTTATGAGTACGTAATTACGTATGGTAATTATTTTTGTGAGTACACAACTTCATATGTATGTGTATAAGTATATGATTATGCATTTATATGTATATAACTAGGACACATAGTAATCCTTTAAAGGGATCGAGATGAAAAAAGCAAGGATGCAATATTTTTAATGAAGAGAATTGTTAAAATCCTGGTCTGCCATAAAAATTTTAGAAGCTTTTATTTTTTCCACATTTTGTAAAAGGTTTTTTCAATTTTTTATTTTTTCAATCAAATTATACAAGTTTGACAGGGCTCAATAAAAAAGTTTATAGACTGGATCGAAGGTAGATTTATACTTCTTGTAACTTGAATTAGCTCAATAAAGTGTAGATGGTTTGATGAAGTACAGAATACCTACTCAATGGTTATCAAAAAATCCAAAAATATGATAGTGAAGATGGAATAGAAATATAGTCTAATACATAAAAAATCAAGTCAAATGGCAGCCAGCAACTCCCAGAAATATATATTAATTTGAAATATTATTCAAAGGTCTAATTTGTCATATTTTTTTAAAATTCAAATATAAATAAAAATATAATATTTGCACTTATTTATTGATTTAATTTATTTTAAAATAAAATTTCACTGTAACGGTTTCTGTTTTATAAGCGACTAACTAAAAAAACTAAAACTAGTATCGTTGTATGAAATTTCGTAAGCAATAAATAAAATATTTAGATCTAAACACAAGTTTTTTAACTGGTGTGATATATATAGGTATCTGCACTCCTACACTTTGCAACTGAGAAATTATTATTTGAATATTTTTGTCTATCTTCTAAAAGGTTTTGATTTCTCATTCCATTTGAATTAAACGTAGAAGATGATTTAGGTAAGTTCTTTTAGTCCTGCAGGACGAGTTTTGAAACAATGAATGTGTGTGTTTATATAAATCTGCCCTCATGTATTAATCAAATACTTAATTATTCTGTTAAAAAGAGACAATTACTTTTGGGATGAACATTTAGTTAATTAATATATATGTATATAAGAATGGGTATCAACGTGTTTGTTGTGATTTTACATAGTATTTAAGTTTTTTGATAGCTTGAAGGGCGGTTGAGGTGGTGTGTTGATATCGGTATTCACAAACATCGATGAGTATATGGCGGTCTACACTACTACTATTGCTAACACGTCACGACTACGTTTGCTAATCGTTAAATTTGTATAAGGTATGTATGTATTTGTATTTCTGATTTTGTTGTTTTTTCTTTTTCAATTTATTTTTCAATTCTTATTCAATTACTTTTCAACTACAATTCTTATTTTAAATATGTTTGTTAACGACATTTATGCACTCACACTATTTTTAGTATATGTTATGTAGTTATGTATGTAATAAATATTACATTTAAATAGCAATATATTTCGATTAACCATTTTTCTACCGCACATCCGCGTTTCTTAGATTATATTTTACTGCACTCTTACAAAATCCAACATATTGCTTTGCTTTCACATTTTTAACGTACATTTAAGTTATGCTTCCTAATAATATCAATAAGTCATTAGGAATTGCTTAGACTTTCATTCTGTTCGCATTGGTACCAATTTTGTTGCAGAAAATTCATAGGTACGTACCACAAATTTTAGTTAGTAAGGTTAATAGGTAGGTTGATCTAAGAATACAATATTTAGTTCAAGAAAATGTATTTTTAGTTAGAAATACTATATGTAAATAAATATAACAATAGTCCATCATTTCATCGATCATTCAATACATAACGAATTTTTCGTAGCAAGTACATTTTTCAAACCTTTTTTCAATTCTTAGATTACTTTTAATACTATTTTCTGCATTTCCAATTGTAGCCACTACACTTTTCTCCTGTTCAATATCACTCATATCACTCATAAATCTAATTTGCCAGACTCGTAAAGATATTGTAATATTTTATGGTTCTAAAGTTTGAGGGCGATATAACAAGTCATAAAAAAAATCAAAAAATTAAACCAAAGAAATCAATAAAAAGTAAACATTAAATTTGTCATCGTGAAAAAATTGCACTAGGAGAATTAGATATATGTAAGGTGTGTTATCCAGACCAAAATATAGTTTAAGGTTAGTTAGAGAAATGGTTTTAAACTTAGTTATTCAAACGGTGCAAAAGTTCAAATTAAAATTTAAAAATTTAATATGTTTTCAATTTACTTTTCAAATTATTAGTTTCTATTCTATTTGTTGATAATATTATCAATTAATAATAAATGGATCAAATTAAAATCAAAATCAAATAATTTTCTTTAAACTTCCCTGAAAACCATATACATATGCTTATGATTTCTAATACAAAATATTTTTTTTTTTAATTTTGGGCAGAATTGAAGAATTAAGGAATTAAATTACAATTCATGACTTGAAATATTTATGGAGAAAAGTGTAACGACTTTAAAATGATATCTAGTTTATATAAATTAGTGTATGTATGTATATATGTATTTTAGTATTCTACTCGTAAATAGTATTTTTGTATGCGGTATAAAAAATAGTTCAGCTCGATTCTGCGCCCATATGCTTACTTCTAGTCGTTCTTATACATATGCTATGCTTTTAAGATCTCACATTTTTTGCACTCAAAAACTGTATCAAGCTGCAATAATTGCAATATCTAAATAAATTTGAAGTTAATTAAAGGAACATAAAACTTTAAGCTTCTTAAACTAAATGTTAATAAGTGTACATATTTTTAAGTAGGGATAAAACTAATTCAATAAAGTTGCAGGTATATAAAGTATTCATATGGCATTTCATTTTCATCGTGAGTTTCTACACTTTAACTTACTTATTTAGCTTTCCGAATAGGTTTTTTGTGTATTCAGTTTTTCATTTACTCTTCTCCAGTTCGACTGCATAGTTCACATACTTCTAGTTTGATTCAATAGGACTAACAAGTAGTTTGTATGTACTTAGTGACATGTATATCATTAATATGTAACATATGGTACATACTTATATATATGTAAGTATGCTTTTATTTTCAACAGTTTTGATTGTTTTGTGTTTTCATTGCATATCTCTTAAAATATGTGTTTTTCTTGTTTTTGGTATAAAAATGTTTACGATAGTTTCGTAACTTTATTTTATGTACACACATTACTATGTATGCATGAGTGTGTATTTATTTGTATGACGACAATATTTTAAGTATATATGTATGTATTTATATTTGTGCATGTGCACGTTAATGCATGCACATGCATTTGCATTAACTATGATTTCCTCATATGTATAAATAGTTTGCTCAAAATACTCACATTTATTTTCACTACTAAACACCTCATTACAATATCTAATACTATTATGATTTGCATACTAAATATTTTAGCTTTTTTATTATTATTTGTAATAGGTATATACGCGTTAGTATTGAATACTTTAGGTCGGATTTGGTTGCCGCTTTATCTATAACATCCAATTTTTATTATTATTAACTTTTTAGAAACGCAAGTTATAATTGTCAAGGTCTTTTTAAAACTATAATCCTCTACTGAAAGACCAAACTTTTTTTTAACCAAACAAAAAAAAATTTGAATTGGATTGGGTACTTGTTTGAATATGCATATGTACCTTATAAGAACTTCGACAGTGTGGCCGCCACAGAATACTAAGCACCGATATATTTTGATTCAAACAGGGACCAGAATAGTTCATTGAAACTGAACGATTTGATCCCACTAAGCTGTTTTCGTAGCATATTCTTCAAACATAAAGCATATACATAAATTACGCTGCAGTGTGTTTAACAGTGAATGGGAACTCGATTTTTGTAACTATGTACATATGTTTTAAACGAGAAATCTAAACCAATAATTTCGCATACGCAAAATTATAACGTTGTTGTTGAGCATAGCTGTTCCAAAGAAGATGTGATGCGTGAAGATGTTGCGAACATGTAAATTATCAAAAAAAAAACATGTATATTATCATATATTCCACGGGAATAAGCAACTTTTTGACGAACATGTTTTCATCCTCAGAGAAAACAAACTGATTACCGCCTTATTGCTGGTTTACATATATACATACAACTTTCCTCGCATTTCTGACAGCTCGTACTTTGATATCGAAGAGAAGAAGAGATAGGGAATGTCAGAATGAATACTTTGCTTTCCGTGCTTCTCTATGAGATTTAATATTTCGTGTTTTGTTCTTTTCATCTTATCAGATTCGGTAAATTAAATTTATATACATATTTCAAAAATGTATTTCGATCCAATTGAAAACTAATAGAAATAGAAGAAATAAGTAATAAAAATGGCGGCAGCTGCTTGTCACAGCTTAAAAATATGAGAATATCTATATTTTGCTCGAAAACTTTATATGAACTTTATATGAACGTACTCTTACAAAATCATTATATCGAACTTATTTGTCAGAGCAAAAGTCTGAAGCAAAGCGAAGCCAAAGGTGTAGGTGAATCAGCCATTAGTATAATATCGTATTTTATATGAGTACAGTACCATGTCATATGATCCAGAAATGTCGCAGGATTGAAAGGTCCATGCAATTTTGTTTGAAACCTGTTTGCGCACTTATGCATATAGGTATTTGGTAGCTTAAAGTAGCTATACACGGAATCGTGGTACGATTCACACGTGCTTACGATCGGTGTGTGTGATGTGAAAATTGATTGTATTGACCTTGTGTGCGTACAAATCCAAGTTTTCGATTTCTTATAATCGGAAAAAATAAATGCTCTAATAATTTATTGCCTAAATATATGCAAATATATAAAAATGCTAATTCAATTTGGAACATTTATATAAGAATTACAAAAAGTGCATTATCGTACAAAATTACATTATCCGTTAGATTACATGTTTACTCATTGAAGAACGGAGGTAAAATGGATATGTATGTCGTGTTTGTCGTGGAAACAATTTCATACCGATTGAAAATACGTGTATGTATATCATGTATGGCTATTTTTACCAGTTCCATTATCTTCACACTAAACATTTGCCATACATTGCCATCAATGTGTAGTATGCCCTCTAAAGATTTTGTTTCTTATTGATTTTGTTTTAAGTAATGAATAACTATCACATGAATATCCTTCAAACTAGTGGCGGCAAAACTTTAATATCCAATTCTATTTTTGGTAACACAGATGCTAAAACCAAAGGCTCACTCATATCTTGTAGTTAATAGTGCCTGGTGCGGTATGATTATTGTTCGCAGCGTACCGCAACACTAGTATCATACCTATCTGGACGGGAGAATTAAACCTAAATCGTGTAAACAAATTGAAGATATTTATTTACTTACAAATGAACTGAAAACATTGCGTGTAAGGCTGTGTTACTGATGAATGTTTAGCCTTTTAATTAGAAATTCCTTTTACAAAAGGTAATATTTTATTAAAATGAAATGACTTACATACATATATTGCCTATCAGACCAACTCCATTGATAACAAGTTGCACTCAATGTGTAATAATGAGCACAAAATTCAGAAATATTTTGACAGGAATTAGATATCATTTCGAAAATTTTTTTAAAATTTGTAATTTTTCATTAATTAAGAAATGTAAGTAAAGATGCAAAAAATGTAAATTTGAAATTGTATTTTACGCCCACTGTCGATCTAGGAAGGTTTTGTTAGGTTTGTGTGTGTAGATAAGTCAGCCTACTAATTCACGGGCGATACACTCGTACAAAATAGTTTTCGGCATAATTTATTTTCTAGTTAGATCTATTTTTCGAGTATTTTTCATACACAGTAACAGTATTCTTATGTAAAGTATTCGGTTAGTTATATTTATGTTTGCGCTATCTTAAAATACTACATGCAAAGTAACGTTTTTACACACTAAATACGAGTATTCTATAAATATATAATATCGAGTCACAAACGAGTATTCGATAACTAATTATTGCTTTCCATTTAAATTTCACCGATTTTTACTGCCTATAGTCTTAGCGTATGTATGATTATCGCTACATTATTTATGTATATGTAATATGTACGTAGATATACGTAGATTTATGACGTAGATATGAATGTACTTAACTAATAACGTCGTATTACGATGATGGTTTCCGCAAGTCTACAATTCGACATTAAAACTTTTTTAAAAATAATCAATAACTTACTACACACTAAGGTAACAAATAAAATGAGGAATTCATGTAGCTATATAATTCATCTGAGGATTGGGTAGAGTGGAGGACATGTAATGGTGTCTGCGTCGAGCGGCTGGTCAGATGAAAGTATTGGAATGCGAACACTTAAAATGAGCTTTAAGTTAGGGACCATCGGTTGTGCCGCTGTAGAATAATGAAAGCACTCGCATACCAAAAATTTTTCGCAAAACTTCTACTATAGTCTTGGGCTTTGCTTAATCCTTGCGTTTCGGTGGCTGCAGAACTACGACTGCTTCGTGCTGCTCCCTCAATGATGTTATTGTTGTCCATTTCATGAAGCACAGGCAGCTCAAGGTCTGTTTGCCCCACACTCTCGACGACAAATGGGCGTTGCCTTGGTTTACAGTATTGATGCTGCTTAAAGGTTTTTGTTATGTTTACGCTGTAACCTTCGAGGTATTCTGAGCCCTGCAACAGCAGAAAATACAACAAATAAAAATTCAATGCGGCAAAATGAAGGCAGAGTAAAATTTGTCATAAAAAACAAAAGAGTGAAATATTGTGAATTACAGCATTAATTAAAATACTTTTGTTTGGATCCGTTGCTCACTGGTATTGTGGTGGCGAATGCTGCCCGTTTTTGGGTGGGGCTCTTTGTTTTAGATTGAGGAAGCATATATTTTTATTGGTTACAATAACCTCGATTAGATTTGCAAAACTTACGCAAACCTTCCTAAAACATGTAGTCAGAATAAGTATGAAAGCGCTAAGTTCGGGTGTAACCGAACATTTTGTACTCTCGTAATGTGCAAGGACCGCGCGGATATGCTTTCGGGTGCTGGCATAACCTTATATTAAAAAATGTTGCGGAAGAATTCAACATTCATTATTCGACGAATGTGCCAATGGATTGCAATTATATTTGGTATCTTATTAATTTATATTATAGGACATAAACGCATGTACTTTCATTGTTATGTTTTGCTTCGTATCAGAGATATTTATATTAAAATACACCAAATTAATTCAAAAATGATATATCCGATATAACTCAATCAAAGTGGCTTAATTGAAAATATTAGATACCTGAGGAAAACGACAACCAGAGAAAAGGAAATCATTACATTAGGAATAAGGGGCTTAGAATATGGTCTAGACCGATTTCTTTCACATTTAGCGCGAAATCACATTGTGTTTAAGAAAACATACCCACTTAATTTTATTAAAATATCACACATATTGACCTACATAAACGGTTTAAAGAAAGTCAGGTCAGGTGGAAAGTCGGGAATTCTTATATCGGGCATTTTTGGGATAGAGGAAGATCTGCACTGATCACATTAACTCTTTCCGTTATTCAGGTATATTAGAGAACAGATTTTCACGGAATTTTGTGAAGGTAACTCACACAGTGACCGACATATTTGGCATAAAGGCTGCTAGAATAGCGAAAATCATTATATGTAGTATAAGTGATCTGTGATAATTCGTTGACCGATTTCACACATTTTCCACAAAAACTATGGTATATCAAATATTACACGTTCACCTAAATGCTAAGATATCTTACATATTGGCCGAAATATATGGTGTAAAGTCTACCGTGAGGTTGAAAATCCGTATATTAGGTCCGTGGGGGCTAGGGGAAGTGCTTACCTGATTTTATCTATTTTAAGCACGTGGACACACTGTTATCAGAAAGAGACGGTCTCTAAATTTCAAAGAGATTACTCATATATTGACCGAAATATATGGTATAGTCTACCGGAAGGTTGAAAATCCGTATATTAGGTTTATGGGGGCTAGGGGTAGTATATACCCGATTTTAACCATTTATGATACCACAGTACACTATTATCATGGAAAGATAATCCTTCAATTTCATTACAATATTTCACAGATTTCCCGATATTTTCAATAAAAACTCAGATAGATGCACTAAGATCCTAATGTTGGATATCTGGTGGCTTGAAAAGTTATAAGCCGATTTCATCTAATTTTGCGCATGGTATCGCATATCTTACAAGCACTATTTGCGCAAAGTTTGATTTTTAGATCTTAATTGCTGCTTGATTTATCTGCTTTAAAGTGAAAGCATCAGATGGAACTTAAAATTGTGTTGTAGGAGAAGTAGGCGTGGTTTTATCCGTTTTCGTCCATTTTCACAGCGTGACATAATGCAAATATAATATCATACACCAAATTTTGTTGAAATTGGTTAAGGGGTTCTTGAGATATGGGATTTCACCTAAAATGGGGCGGTGCCACACCCAACACCAAAACTTTACACGGATTCCTAGGCAACCCTTTCGTATAATTTTTTCTGCAAGATTTAATGTTTCTGACGTGTTCCTTCAGCGAATTATCGCACTTTTAGTAGTTTTCAACATAACGTTTGTATGGGAGGTGGGCGTGGTTATTATCTGATTTGACTCATTTTCTCAGTATATGAAGAGATGCTAGACGAACTTAGTCTGAGCAAGGTTGGTTGATATAGCTGTAACGGTTTACGAGATATATATTTAAACCTATTGGGGGTGGGGACATATCCACTTTTGCAAAAGTGTTTGCCCTCAGATGCCCTACCCTACTGGGATCCTCTAAATCAAATACCACGTTTATGTCTTAAGTTTCTGCTTAGTTATAGCACTTTATCTATTTTCGATTAATGCAATTCGTGGGCGAGGCAGATGTCCAATTACGCCCATCTGCAATACCAACCGTCTTGCTGTGACAAAGAACACGTGTACCAAGTTTCATCAAAATATCTTAATTTTTACTCAAGTTATCGCTTGCATGGATGGACGGACGGACGGACAAACAGTCACTCGGATTTCAACTCGTCTTTTCATCCTGGTCATTTATATATATATATATATATATATATCTAGGTGTTACAAGCAGTCGTTAGGTGAACAAAACTAATATACTCTGTAGCAACATGTTGCGAGGGTATAAAAATTAGAATTTGTGTCTAGATAATGTTTAGCAAATAAGAAGAAAGTGAAGGGAGAATTTCAAAGTCTTGTTGTACTCATGTTTTTATCATGAGAAAGAACTGCATTTTAGTGAGCTTGTAGCAATGTGTTCCTATATACCTTATATGTGCTATATATATTTAAGATCTTGAACAAATATAAATTTTATCATTATGTAAGAATGTTTATAACAAAAAGAACAAATTCAATATAGGTATATAAAAAGTAAGTGATGACTAAGTTCGGGAGCTGCCTAGCATTAGAAAATCTCACCATTTTTAAGGATCAAAGGTGTGTGGAACTTTCCCTGAAAAACTTTTTTATGCAAACAGTGTATACGAAATCAACACTTTTAATTGATCGAACTTTTGAAATAATTACCAAATTAATGTATGATTTGAGGCAATAAGTTTCAATAAGATATCTAACACAATATCAGAAATATTTACTTTAAAGTCAACATGGTTAACAGAAATTATTATATTAATCATACTAGTGGTTAGGCATAGTGCAATCGTGTAACGATACCGCATGCTTTTTATCCCGAGTTTCATAATGCTAAGCCTAGCCATGTTTGTTAGGACATGGACCACCCATTTTGATGTCAAATCATATTGCGTTGGAAAGTATATACTCACATATTATGAAAATGCCAAAGAAATTTACATATATGAAGAAGTATATCGTTTAAAGTAAATGGAAGGACGAAGATCCGGACATTATAGTGTATGGGGCTAGAGAATTTCTGAAAAGATTGTGACTATTTTTTAGCCACGTTGACACATATCAGAAGCACAATAGTTATCCATTTTAAAGTCGAAGATAATTCTGTGGGAAGTAGGCCTAGACTAATTTCAGGACGTAACGAACTTTTGTGCACTAAATTTGGTTCAAATCGACCATGTGGATTATGAGATATGAAATTTATGATATTAGATATGCTTTTACCGAATTGGTAACACATGGTTTTTTAGCATAATCTTTTATGTATTTATTGAGCTTCATGTATTTTAAATAATATCGAATAGCCGGGACTATATCACATATTTTTTCACTAGAAATATTTTGCTGCATGCAAAAGTATATAACATTCAAATGCATTTGATGACTGCAAGTATCAAGAATTTCTGTGTAAATAATCATACATACAAACTTGTAATTTGCGCTTCCCAGCGCGTATGGCAGTAAATAAGAACTTAAACAAACGAATAAAGAAAACTGTAGGGAGACTTGCGTTTACAACTGCAATAAATTGGCTGTACTTTTTAAAGCTTGTGGTTCACTTACGCAGCACTTGCGAGATTCTCCTTGTCTATTTATGCTTTTGAAATTTCAAAGGATATTCTTACTTGAGTACAACACGTTGGTCACTGGTATTGTGGTGGTTTTTATCGAAATGGCGCATGTATAGATATGTATCATATGCGTTTTTGATCAAAATGATTTTAAGTACTTTTTGATACCTTAAGGTAATTATATCAAATTTTCTTTTGAAATAGGAAAAATCGGTCTATGTCATACAATTAGATTTTTTCGAAGCTACGAGAAACATCACTCTGATTGTTTAATCTCAACGAAATGTGATACAGTAGTTTATACGATATGACATAAACTGAATAATAAATATTTCCGGCAAAAGGGCAGTTAATAATGTTAATCTCATAGCAAATTGGGCACATAAACTGGAGCTTTATTTTATCACCTACGATCTGAGAAATGCAGAGATTTTTTATGAGATTTATTACAATTGGACTTATGGTCAATAAAATTAATGGCGTATGTAAAAAAGTACACTGGCATATAATATAATATATATAAAATAAATGAAATAATTTATAATACAATAACATTTTAGGTAAATACAACATTAGTAAAATAGCACATCCGAATTCATAAACTGTATTTTTGCTTCTAAGTTACTCAACTAATTTTTCTTATATATATATATATAAAATAATATAAAATATATAATATATATAATATATATATATATAATATATATATAATAATATAATATAATAATATATAAATAAATAATATAATATATAATATAATATATATAATATATATATAATAATAATAATATATATATATAATATATATTATATATGCGGAAGGTAGGAAGGATATAAATATAATATGAAATAACTTCAGAGGATTTAAAAAAAATTTACAAATAATAATAACTATAAATATAAAAGCATTTTGTATATATATAATATTGGGTTGTTCGGAAAGTCATTTCGCTTTTTCCCGCCAGAGGACTTAATTACGTTTTTTCGAAACTAACTTCACACTTAAGCCCCATAACCATTATATGTCATGAGAGCTGATATTGCAAGGCTTGTGTGTGAAAAAGTTCTATTAATTCTACCCAGTAGTTTTTGGTTGGTGCCTTTTTAAATATGGAGAGCAATAAGCAGCATTTTCGTCATATTTTACTTTTTAACTTCAGAAAAGGTAAAAATGCTGTCCAAGCGAGAAAAAAATTGACGGATGTGTATGGAGAAGGCGTGTTAACAGTACGCCAGTGCCAGAACTGGTTTGCAAAATTTCGATCCGGCAATTTTGATGTCGAAGATGCACCACGGTCTGGAAGGCCGGTCGAAGCTGACAAAGATGCGATAAAGGCATTAGTTGATGCAAATCGGCGAATCACCACACGAGAGATCGGTGAGAGGTTAAATTTGTCGAATTCAACTGTTTATGGCCATTTGAAAGGCATGGACTTAACCTCGAAGCTCGATGTGTGGGTGCCCCATGTCCTTACCGAGCGAAATTTGTGTCGTCGTGTTGACGCGTGTGATTCGCTCCTCAAACGTCTAGAAAATGATCCATTTTTGAAGCGGATTATTACTGGGGACGAAAAATGGGTTGTATACAACAATGTTAAACGCAAGAGGTCATGGAGCAGAAAAGATGAACCGGCTCAAAGCGTGTCAAAAGCCAACATTCACCAAAAAAAGGTGATGCTCTCCGTTTGGTGGGATGTCAAAGGAATCGTTTTTTTTTGAGCTTTTGCCGGACAATACAACGATTAATTCAGAAGTCTATTGTCATCAGCTGGACAAATTGAATGATTCACTTAAAGAGAAGAGGCCCGAATTAATCAACAGGAAGGGTGTAGTGTTCCACCAGGATAATGCGAGACCTCACACAAGTTTGGTCACTCGCCAAAAACTTTTACAGCTTGAATGGGACGTACTGCAACATCCACCATATTCTCCAGATCTGGCGCCTTCCGACTACTATTTGTTCCGGTCCCTGCAAAATTTTTTGGATGGCAAAACCTTTACCTCAAATGAAGATGTCAAAAACCACCTGGACGAGTTTTTTGCCAGCAAGGACCAAAACTTTTATGAGAGGGGAATTATGTTACTGCCAGAAAGATGGCAAAAGGTGTTGGACCAGAATGGCCAATATATAATTTAATAAAATATTTATTCATTATACGAAAACTGTCTTTCATGTTCCCCAAAAAAAACGAAATGACTTTCCGAACAACCCAATATATATATATATATATATAATATATAATATAAAATATATAATAATATTTAATATAATAAATATATGATTATATTTATATCCTTCCTACCTTCCGTTTCAAAACTCGTACGTTTTTCGCCTTGGCATAATTTTTTATCAGTTATAACTGATAGTGATCCAACAACTTTTTTAAGCTTTTGTTACTATATTAGGGTGAATGTTTAATATCAGTTACATATATATATACTACTATGGAGTACTTTAGGTCACCGAACTTTGTCATAAAAAATTGCGGGTGTTATTAAGGAAGGAGCAATCCTCGGAGTTGGTATGTCTTTCTCAGTAACTAAAATATATATAAACATTTTAAAACCCATATACTTGTGTTGGATTCTATTCTATTTGGCTTCGATGAAGCTGGATCCAAGTAAAACTGTCCGTAAAAATTTTGTATAAGTACTTACTGGTATAACATGATTTTTTGCGCCCCAACAAAGTGGCTTAAAAGATCCACTTCTAGTTGCCTCTTGAAACTCATCAAACTGATTTTGCCAGTCGTAAGATATTAAGCGTGCCTCCAGCGTCATTCCAGCCAATTCCGACGGTGAAGAAATCAGCACAGGATTCGAATCACTGAAATATCGATAATTATTATTAAATATATTTCTATTATCAATATATTTACTAAATTTATAATTTATAACAACTGTATTTATTAGCGAAAATTGGTCTCTGTTTAATAACATAATACAACGCAACACAAATAAATATATACATAATAAGGTAGAGTTAGTTGCCAAACAAACAAATTCATTCGTTTTGATAGTTTAGTTCTAATATTACCATTTCGGACGTTATTGTGGAATAACGGCTCAGAAAACCGTATGACCTTATATCAGATAATATGAATAATGCAAAGAAAGTTGTTGAAATGTATAAAAGCAAGTAAGAAGAGGCTAAGTTCGGCCTTATATCCGATATTTTATACTTTAGCAATTTGCGAGGTGGGGAATTATTTTAAGTCGTTGGTAAAACTTTCAAATTAAATCCAACATACAATATTCGTTACTCGAATTTGTTAATGGATTACAATTATCATCAAATCAAATCAAATCTATATAGAAAGGATATACCCAATCTTACTTTCGAATAACAT
Organism: Bactrocera minax; assembly: GCA_021498325.1. Taxonomy (NCBI): domain Eukaryota; kingdom Metazoa; phylum Arthropoda; class Insecta; order Diptera; family Tephritidae; genus Bactrocera; species Bactrocera minax. Next base: position 113,155 of record JAKEEE010000200.1, read on the forward strand.
AAAATTATTCAAAATATTCCAGATAGAAGATCAGATTTTTCGAGCTACCACATCTTGAAGATACTATTTGTGCTTTTTTTCTATGTCCTCGTTGGTATTTGATTTATATATTGCAGAATGAAACAATCAATGCAATCAAACAATGCAATTTAGAAATCTTATTGGCGTGGTTGCATTGGTTATTATCGTGGTTCCGATATAGGAATTTCAGATGTTCAGTTCACTTTAACCGTTTATGTTGGACAATATGTGTGCTATTGCAATCAAATAAAGTGGTTATGTTTTCCTAAATAATAATGTGGGTTAATCATAAATATGTGGTGTGTTCCAAAAATAACGAGAATGTTCTTCGACTTTAATCGCATAGTGCATCATGAATTCTTGTCTCAATGTCAAACGCTTAATAAGGAGTACTACCTACAAATTCAACGCCGTTTGCGTGAAGCATTCTGAAAACACGTAAGAAAGGGCTAAGTTCGGGTGTAATCGAACATCTTATACTTCCGCAATGTACAAGGATCAGAGACAGGGATATGCTTTTAGGTGCTGGCATAACTATATATTAAAAAATGTTTCGGAAGAATTCAACATTCATTATTCGAAGAAATTGTCAATGGATTGCAATCATATTTGGTATCTTATTAACTCATATTATTTGTGGTAAAACAATTCATGACTTTTGCTCACTTTTGCTCAATTCTGCTCACACTTCGTTGCTTGTTCATTAATTTTTGGCCAAAAACAATTCTGTAACGGTGCCCCGCCTCCATATTCGCCAGACATGGTCCCGTGTGACTTTTTCCTACTTCCAAAAAGTAAGAGAACCTTAAAGGCCCGTCGTTTTACAAATATAGATGACATTAAAAGTGCATCGCTGAAAGAGCTAAAGGCTATCCTAAAAATCGAGTTTGAGAAGTGTTTCGACGATTGGAAGAAGCGCTGGCATTTCTTTCTTTTTACACACCACGCATGAATACAATCGGTCTAGACCGAGGTCTAAACTTTATATCCCTACTATAATGATTTTATTCTTCCTAATATACCAAATAATATTAAGTTTAGCCCTATGTTTGAGTTTATATCATATACATCATTTGAGTTAATTTGGTTGATTCTAATATAAATATTTCGGACATGAAGCAAAATGCAGTAATGAAACTAAGTGAGTCTATGATTCTGATTCAATTACAATTTCGTCTAATATTGAATGCTGAATTCTTCGCAACATGTTGCAACAGAGCATATTAGTTTTGCTCACCTAACTAACGGTCGTTTGTAACATCTAAAAGTAATCAAGATAGAGTTAAATATATATATAAATGATAAAGATGGCGAGACGAGTTGAATTCCGGTTGACTGTCTGTCCGTCCGTGCAAGCGATAACTTGAGTAAACATTTAGATATCTTAATTAAACTTGGTACACGCGTTCTTAGTCACCTAACTATAACTAAGCAACAAATTAAGATATAAACGTTTTATCTGTTACAGAGAATTCTAGTAAGTGGGGCATCCGTATACAAATGATTTTTTAAAAGTGAGAATGGGTTCGCCCGTCGAAAGTTTAATATACATATCTCACAAACCATTACAGCGATATCAATCAAACTCAAAAAAAAAATTTGTGAAATCGGATAATAACCTCGCCCACCTCCCATACGAAGGTTATGTTGAAAACTACTAAAAGGGCGTTAACCCGCTAAAGAAACACGTCAGAAACATTAAATCTTGCAGGAAATATGGTGCAGAAGTAACGCAAAGAAAACCGCGTAAAAATTTGACAATCGGTGTGGCACCGCCCACTTCTAGATGAATTTCCATATCTCAGCAGCATCCTTAGCCAATTTCAATCTAATTTTGCACATGACATTATATTTGCAACTTTTTGTCACTTTGCGAAAATGGGCGAAATTGGATAACAACCACGCCTACTTCTCATATAACAGAATCTTAAATTTAATCTGATTCTTTCACTTTGAAGTATATAAATAAAGCAGCAATTAAAATATTAGAGTGAAACTTTGTACAAATAGTGTATCCCCCCCGATAACCAATATAAAGACCACAGTGGCTATGGCTGACTTTATACCGAAAATATTGGTATATATGTATGATATCGTAATGAAATTCGTAATGAATAATGAATGATAATAATGTACTCTTGTGCCAAATATGGGGAAATTCGGGTAAATACTGCCCCTAGCCTCCATACACCTATTATACGGATTTCTAACCTTCCGGTAGACTTTGCACAATATATAACGGTAAATCTGTAAGATGCCCTAATGAAATTGGAGGATTATCTTTCCATGATAATAACGTGATCTGGTGTCAAAAATGAGAAAAAAAAAACGGGTAAATACTTCCCCTAGACCCCATATACCTAATATAAGGATTCTCAACCCCCGGGTAGACTTTATAACATATATAAAGATCAATTTGTAAGATATCTTAGCATAATTAAGTGAGCGTGTAATATTGGATATACCATAGTTTAATGCCGAAAATGTGTGAAATCGGTCAACGAATTATCACAGATCCCTTATACTACATATAATGATATTCGTTATTCTAGCAGACTTTATGCCGAATATATCGGTCACTGTGAGTTACCTCCACAAAATTGCGAAAAAACATTTTTCCTAATATACTTGAATAATGAAAAGAGTTAATGTGATCAGTGCAGATCTTCCTCTATACCAAAAGTGATCGATATAAGAATTCCCGACTTTCTATCTGACTTTAAACGGTTTATGTAGGTCAGTAGGTAGGTTTATGTAAAATATGTGTGATATTTTAATGAAATTAAGTGGATATGTTTTCTTAAACACAATGTGATTTCGCGCTAAATATGAAAGAAATCGGTCCAGGCAATGGTCTAAGCCGCTTAATTCTTTTATAATAATTTCCTTTCCTCTGGTTGACTTTTTCCTCATATATCTAATATATTCATTAAGCCACTTTGGTTGAGTTTATATCGTCTGATTCTTATTTGAGTTAATTTGGTAAATTTTAGTAAAAATATTTTTGACACGAAGCAAAATATAGCAATGAAAGTACGTGAATCCTGTAATATGAGTTAATAAGATACCAAATATGATTGTAATCCATTGACAATTTCGTCGAATAATGAATGATGAGTTCTTCCGCAACATTTTTTAATTAAACTTATCCCAGCACCTGAAAGCATTTTCCCGCCTCTGATCCTTGCACATTGAGAGAGTATAAAATGTTCGGTTACACCCGAACTTAGCCCTTCCTTATTTGTTTAATATAAAACTTTGCCAGCACCTGAAAGCATTTCCCCGCCTCTCATCCCTGCACATTGCGAGAGTATAAAATGTTCGGTTACACGCGAATTCAGTCATTCCTTACTTGTTTAACCTAAATTTTTGCCAGCCTCCGAAAGTATATTCCCTGCTTTGATCTTTGAAAATTGCGAGAATATAAAAGTTTGGTTACATCCGACCTTCGCCCTTCCTTACTTGTTGTGAATAAAGTATTGATCACACCTGAAAATATTTTTCCGCCTTTGCATTTACTTGGAAGCTAACTCACTGATATTAGTTTTAATTTTTTGCATCAATTTACAATAAGTACAAAATTTACTTTTAAGTAGCGTTTTACGGCAAATATTTTTGTTATAGATTGTAACTCATTGCAATGTTACGCTAAAATATAAACCATTACATTTTAGTATGTCTAATCTTTAAGGTTCGTACGATTTTGTATACCGATCTTCCACAATAAACTACAAAAAACTTGAAAAACTCCGTTACTCGTGTATTTGATTCAATTTTTGTGGCCTGTGTTGTTGTGGTTTAGTTTAGTTTGAGAAAACTTTGGTTTGCTTTTTATAAAACGAATAACGAATAAATTCTCTATTTGTTGCTTTACTCTGATATATTGGGTTGTTCGGAAAGTCATTTCGTTTTTTTTTGGGGAACATGAAAGACAGTTTTCGTATAATGAATAAATATTTTATTAAATTATATATTGGCCATTCTGGTCCAACACCTTTTGCCATCTTTCTGGCAGTAACATAATTCCCCTCTCATAAAAGTTTTGGTCCTTGCTGGCAAAAAACTCGTCCAGGTGGTTTTTGACATCTTCATTTGAGGTAAAGGTTTTGCCATCCAAAAAATTTTGCAGGGACCGGAACAAATAGTAGTCGGAAGGCGCCAGATCTGGAGAATATGGTGGATGTTGCAGTACGTCCCATTCAAGCTGTAAAAGTTTTTGGCGAGTGACCAAACTTGTGTGAGGTCTCGCATTATCCTGGTGGAACACTACACCCTTCCTGTTGATTAATTCGGGCCTCTTCTCTTTAAGTGAATCATTCAATTTGTCCAGCTGATGACAATAGACTTCTGAATTAATCGTTGTATTGTCCGGCAAAAGCTCAAAAAAAACGATTCCTTTGACATCCCACCAAACGGAGAGCATCACCTTTTTTTGGTGAATGTTGGCTTTTGACACGCTTTGAGCCGGTTCATCTTTTCTGCTCCATGACCTCTTGCGTTTAACATTGTTGTATACAACCCATTTTTCGTCCCCAGTAATAATCCGCTTCAAAAATGGATCATTTTCTAGACGTTTGAGGAGCGAATCACACGCGTCAACACGACGACACAAATTTCGCTCGGTAAGGACATGGGGCACCCACACATCGAGCTTCGAGGTTAAGTCCATGCCTTTCAAATGGCCATAAACAGTTGAATTCGACAAATTTAACCTCTCACCGATCTCTCGTGTGGTGATTCGCCGATTTGCATCAACTAATGCCTTTATCGCATCTTTGTCAGCTTCGACCGGCCTTCCAGACCGTGGTGCATCTTCGACATCAAAATTGCCGGATCGAAATTTTGCAAACCAGTTCTGGCACTGGCGTACTGTTAACACGCCTTCTCCATACACATCCGTCAATTTTTTTCTCGCTTGGACAGCATTTTTACCTTTTCTGAAGTTAAAAAGTAAAATATGACGAAAATGCTGCTTATTGCTCTCCATATTTAAAAAGGCACCAACCAAAAACTACTGGGTAGAATTAATAGAACTTTTTCACACACAAGCCTTGCAATATCAGCTCTCATGACATATAATGGTTATGGGGCTTAAGTGTGAAGTTAGTTTCGAAAAAACGTAATTAAGTCCTCTGGCGGGAAAAAACGAAACGACTTTCCGAACAACCCAATACTTTATTCTTTCGCAAATTCAGTCCATAGCAATATATTTTAAAACTTATTGTAATAATGCACAATTCTTCCCAGACGAATTTGTGCATAGAAAAAATTGCCCAAAATTTCGCAAACATTAAGAATAAATTTTGTATTACTTAATATCTATTCAATTCCTATAATATGAGACAATATTTGCCCGATCATATCGCAGTTTTTCATTTTATTATCATGTGTGCTAAATTTTTTACGGGTTCAGCCATATTGGATTTTAATCCTAACATTTTCGTTCTGCTTTATGTGAGCCAACTGTCAAATGCATATGTGATCAGCAATTTTGCACCGGTAGACATCAAAAAGCCACAAGCGTAAAGTAAAGGAAAGCTTCACCAAGCATTTCTTGCATCGCCCACACAATTAGGATAATGCATTTTGTATAAATCGATGGGTGCGGTAAAATCCCCATTTCATTTTGTAGCTGCCCTTCATTTGTCGCCGGCATGTTTCAATCATCTTAGGTGAGTATGTGTTTGAATATGTACAGAGTGCGGCAGTCGCTAAAATCCTTCGAAAGACGCATAGAAATCTCGTTTAATTAATTCATGATTCCCTTTTCATAATTTGTGGCGCAACCGTGAAGCGAAAAAAAAACAAAAATTAATAATAGTAAACAAAGTGGTTGTTCGTGCGAGTATGCTGTGAAATTGGGAACTATTCGTAATAGCCACTAATGGTGGTAGCTGTGATGTTGCTGATTGTTACGAGATATTACTATTAGCTGCCAAACACTCACAGCAGGATACCTTGCTCATGCACTACGCCCCCTTTTGTAGGCTTCTAACTGAGGCCGCGTTGTTGATTGCGATACGAAGCAGTAAAGTATTGCAGCTGCAGAGGGATCACAATGCACTTTATCAAATGCATACTAAATCTATGCGTGTGAGTACCCACTAACAAAAATTAGAGAAAACAAATTGGAGGGCAATAAATAAAAATGTATATTTGTGTATGTATGTTAAATACATATCATGTAAATAAGCTGACGTTGCGTGCGGTTCAGTTGGCGAACAAAAAATACTCCATGCGGGTCCAGAGCATTCGACCCGCTTCCTGGCGGTAAAGTTGATTGGTGAATGCAATAATTGGAATAATTTTATGAACGACAGCTTGTTTAATCATTGTCTTGACAATCAACATGCAATTGAAAGTTTCATAATAATAAGCGCATCCTTCTTTTTAGCATTTGCGTAGGACGGCCTGTAATGACGTTTGAAAATAAATTTATTTTTACCTTGTTTTTGAAAGTACTGAGGCCGATTATATTTAGCGATTTTACAGCCGACATCTGAATTCGCCTTTGTAATTCAATCGATCTGTCTATCTTTTATAGATAGAAATGCATGGGGATGTGTGTGCAAGTTAACGCCACCAATAATAACTAAGCAAAATAATGTATATAAGAATAAGGATAAAACAAAATGGAGCTCAGTTGGCAATGAACCAAATAACATAAAGCGTGTCAATCTCAATATTTTTAAAAACCTTCGGTGATCCGTCGGGAAGTTAATTTGCATGCGTATTGAATTTTGTCAACGATCTATAGAAATTGTACTCTTAGTTCTGTACAGAGATTTCTAGATGTAGAAGGGTGCATATTTACTAATACTCTGCAGTGAAATGAACTAGTAATAACTTCAAACCCAACTCATCAGTCGACCAGATCTTTTTTATATATAACCAAAATTGTTTATGAAAAATAGGGAGATGTCTCATTTTTTTTTGGATTGGTTAATTTTCATTGCGGAAACTAATACTTTTCTTAACTATTTTGATGGTTGTCAGATGATGATTCGATTCTGCCAAAATGCAGCCATACATTTTTATTCAGTTAAAAATTTTTTAGGACGTGAGGCTAGTCATTTGTCGTAAATTTGTATTGTGGTTTTGGGTGAGTATATTGTGTATATTATTGTAAACAATTTTATAATTAAAATATTTATTGAGTAATTAGTGAGTGTTTAAAATATCGTGTTCATAAAGTTACTTGAAATTCTTCTTTAAAGGAAAAAACATTTGTATGCGAACCAATTGGCAGTTACAAATGAGGGGTCATCGAATTAGTGAAAACGACGCCGCTGCAGCGACTACTGGAAATTGTGATTTTTTCCATTGTAGTGATGCCACGAGAAAAATTGGTAAGCGAATTACTGATTTTACAATATTTATTGCTTGTTTCTTTAATTAAAATATTTAAAGTATAGCGTTTTTTATCATTCAAATAGCGGCTCCAATGATGATTGTAACAGATGTAACAATCCCGAATAATTTTTTTCAACCCTATTTGCGAAATTAACAGGTATATTATACATATATTTCATATCTAAGTGTGTATCATTAACATACCTAAATTCATTTATTTTTACTGAAATATTTGAAACACTAAAGTCATTTCGATGTGATTTCCATAAAAAAGCATGTAAATTAGCCGTTACATTTTATGTAAATATAATAGTAATAATTTAATCAATTTTAATTTAATGTAGTCTTGCTTTTTGCCGGGTAGTACTACATCTTAAGAAATTCACTATGAACTTATTCATAGTCATAGTAGTGTCATCAGACATAGAATCGAAAAGCACATTGTTAATGAATTTTGCTGTCAAACAAATTTCGTGTGTAAACATTCGGGAAGTATTGCGGATAAGTATATTTTTTGTTTGGGCAATATTATAATATGCAGAAATTAAAATGGATAGTGAGATTGCAACTATCTAAATGCAACTCACTTTGAAACTTTGCTATCAAACGGGTTGAGTTTTCCTATAGAGACTGTTGATAAATTAATTGAATTTATCACTACAATTTTCGGTGGAATTATGAAAACAAATATATACATATATATACATACATATATAATATATATAATATTAATATATATAGTATAATATAAATAATAATATATATTTATATAGTGCAATGTTTATCATCCTACTTTATACCAAAATTTTAATAGAATAGAATAGAATAGAATTTCAAAGATAAAACTTTGAATTCATTCTGTTCACATAAATTTCATTTGCGGTGTAAAAGATGTATTTTTTTGTAGTACGTTGCCAAAATTAGCCAAATAGCTCTGTGTTTTCCATATTTTCTGATATTGCCTCGAAATTTTCATCAATATAATTTCTTTTCTTTCTTTCTTTGTACACCACTTTTGATAGGATGTAATAAGCAAAATGAGACACGTGGCCATATTACAATTTCAAAAAGTGTTAAGAGCAAACGACTGGATTTTACAGAGTCAACAGTGAAAAAATATTTTCTTACTTTTTATATTTTGAAAGTTACTTTAATGCAAATAGTGACTGTTTCCGTAATCACTTTTCGAAATTCTTCCGTATGACAGTCCATGTCGCAGTTCAAGAACGGTTTTAAATATGAGAAAGAGATTTTGGCAATCAAATTTCCTGGATCTAGTTGAGGTCGGTTTTACTATTAGCTAATGATTGTTGCAACAAAAAAATAAAAAATAAAAATAAAGCATATCTATGGCACGAAAAGAGAAGTTTGTAGAATTGTTAGCCGTACATCATTTTAGCAATGGGATTAAAGATTTCAAACATCAAGAAATTGCAAATTTTGAATATAATTTTATTATAATTGGATATAAGTCGTCAGGTGTCGTGGAAAATAACTTTAATATTGATAAGTCAGAACTGAACTTTTATTATTTCATTTAGAATCACCACTGTACTGCCATATCATCACAACATACCAATACATTTTTATTTTCAAAATTTCCTTCCATTACCAATCATATGCGATCAGTAAGCAGCTAAAACGTAGGCGAAAAACTATAATTTCAAAGGCAGCTGAAAATGTTAAGTGTAAAGTTATTAAGTCGGTAGGTTGGAGGAGTCGAACGGAAAACTAAGTCTAAAATATCGCCTATCATAAGTTATAAATAAGCTTAGTTGAAGAAGCCGGACGTAACTGGTTATTATTTATCGGGCCGATACTTTTTATTATATATATTACATTGTGATGTTCATATTAAAATTGAAATTCCCAACTATCAAAGGCAAAGAAATTACTTTCAGATCTTGGTTAGATTATAATAAAATTTTTTTTAATGAATTTAATATTCGCTGTTATTTGGTATCTTATTAACTTATACTTTAGGTCATAGACTCAAGATTTATTATTACAACTTGCTTTATATTCGAGATATTTATATCAAAATAAATCTAACTAATACAATTAACTATAATCATCTTATTAGTGCTGTGGGAAGGTATGTACCAAAAGCCAAATAAACCGGAAGTTTACAAATCCTTATATTAGATATATGGGGGCTAAGGGAAGTATTGGTACGAAGTATCTCAGAGACAGATATTTTCCATAAAAAGTCCGCTATAGGAAATGGGGTTCTCAGATTCGACACCTGGAGGATTTCGAAATTTGTAGTCCGATTTCGACAATTTTAAGCAGCATGTGCTTTGAAGGCACTTTTCGGACAAAGATTTATTCCGATATCTTCATTGGTGCTTGATTTATATAATATATTGCATCGTGAAAGAATTGGATGGAATAACACTCCCACTCTTAGTAGTTTTCAACATAACCGTTATATGGGGTGTGGGCGTGGTTGTGTTATCAATTTTTACGCAACATAAGGCGATAGAAGGAAATGTGCCCAGAAAGTTTGGTTGATATATCTCATCATCCTGATCATTTTGATGTATTATATCGTATATATAACTTATATATATCTCGATTTGTTTTAGTTCAATTAAATTCAACTTTTTTTAATTTATACAAAAATGTATGTATCTATTTATGTGTTGTTATTTTATCAATTCGGAGTTTTAAGTTCGTATAAGTGGATCTATGAAAGAGTCTACTAAAGTGTGTTATCTTAAAATTTATGGTAGTTTATGGTTTTTCGATATATATGCATAAATTGGAAACTTACGTTGCAAGTTCCTCGATTCCTAGGGAGTGGAGCACCGTTGGTAAACTTGGTAAGGAGTGACATGTAGTAAGTTCCTTTTGGCGTGGGTAGTAAAGTGTGAGTACCGTACAACTCTCCTCTTTCATAGTCAGACCACCTGCAAACAGACATAATAATAATGTAACGATGGCTCGAAAAAAGTTGTACTATGTATAAATAGTTGAGCAAAAGTGGCTATCATTCATCTAGAGTCTAAATAAATATAATTTTTTTTATAGTAATAGTCGGAAAAGAGCTGGTACGTCGAGACTTTCACTATAAAATGAAAAGTATATATTTTAGTGTAGACAAGAGTCACGAGATCTCATTTCATTCCTATATTTATATACTTATATATCGTGCATTGAATATCTGCTCATGCTATTTGTATGCAAAGCTTGAAGGGATGGAGCGAAAAACACGTCAATGAAAGCGGTGCTTTCAAAGCTCATGAACAAAATATTATGGAAAGAGGTTTGTACCTCTGATGACTGAAAGTGTTGTAGGCAGCTGATTGCTGTGTGCAGCCATAGGTAACTTTCTCTAAACGATTTGTTTGAAAGCGCAACATGGGACGCTTTTATACCTCGGCATTTTGCAATTACACTGCCGTTCTTTCGGTTTAACTATTTACATTGTCGATACACACACACAAACCTGTAATACGATTCTTCTGTAATGGTTACTTACCAAGGGTAATTGCTTTTCGTGAGGAGCTGTCGTAAATACACTCAGCAATGAGTCGATCACCAGGCAAAGACCGAACAGGAGCAGGCAGATGGCGAAAGTCTTGATACGTTGGGTCTATGTTGGTGTCCATTGCGATTGGAAAAAGTTCTTCAGACTGTCGAATCTGCAAATAGTTTATCTACAATTAGTTGAGTTCCGAGGAAGTATATAGTATATATATAGTATGGTATAAATGGTACAGTAAGAGACCTACTGAATTATATTTATAACCATATATTAATAGTTGGAAGAGCGAAGTGGAAGTGTATTCGTGAATGTGCTTTTAATTTTCAATGTCGAAACTATAAAAACATTAATACATAACGGTTACCTTGTGATAATAAAAGCATAAAATAAATTTGGGGATATATGAAGCTAACAATTATTTTCTTCTATAAAATATTCCAGATTTGAATAAAATTATATAAATTAATTTCGCCAAAAACCAGTAAGAACATAGCGATTGATTGTACTACCTTGTAGAACTTAATATAATTATTAAACTCTTAAGGAAGGGCTAAGTTCGGGTGTAACCGAACATTTTATACTTCCGCAATGTGGAACGATCAAAGAACGGGAAATGCTTTACGGTGCAAAATTTCACGTTAAAAAATGTAGTATAAAAATTAAACATTCATTATACGACAAGACCGTGAATGAATTACAGTCATATTTAGTATCTTATTAACTTATATAACAGGTCATAGATTCAAGTACCTTCATTACTATATTTTTCTAAGTGTCTGAGAGATTTATATTAAAAACAGACCAAATTAACCCACTTGATATATAAGCGATATAAACTGAATTAAATATATTATATATAGTCAGGCTACAAGTAAGATTTGATTCGATTTTATCCATTTTTGGCATCAGGGCATATTATTACCAGAGAAAGACGTTACTTGAATTTCATTAAGATATCTCACAGATTGGCCGATATTTTTGATATATTAGCTCCGATTTCGACCATTTTTACGCATGATATGGCACACCTAGAAGACGCTATTTATAAAAATTTTCATTCCAATATCTGGTCCTTGTTGGTCCTTGACTTATATACTGCAAAGTGAAAGGATCAGATATAATTTTAAATTGTGTTATACGAGAAGTAGGCGTGGTTATTGTCCAATTCAGCCCATTCTCACAATGTATCGTTAGGATGCGAATTTAATGTTATGCTCCAAAGTTATACTAACAAATACTGTTATATTTAATGTTTCTGACATGTTTTTTCATCGAGTTGATGAACCTAGTAGTTTCCGATATAACCTTTGCTTGGAAGGTGGGCGTGATTATACTCCGATTTCACTCATTTTCTAAGCATATGAGGAGGTGCTAGAAAGGCTTCCTTGGAAATGTTTACATTAAACATATAAGGGGGTGGGGCCATGCACACTATTCCAAAATTTTCAACGTACAGATGCCCCTTCCTATTGCAATTCCCGGTGCCACATTTCAGTTTTCTATCTTAACTAGGAGCTTAGTTATAGCTTTTTATTATACTTTTCCGTTTAATGGCATTTGGTGGGTGTGGCACCAACGAAAGTTGTCTGAACAACATTAAACGAGAACATATCTTCTAGTATTATATCACTCGGTAGCACATATTATGACACTAATGTGATGAATATAGTGATTTGTGTTAATTAGACTGATTTTAATATAAATATCTCGGATATGAAGCAAAAATTAATAATGAAACTAAGTGAGTACATGACCTATAGCCTAAGTTACTAACATGAAAAATATGATTCTAATATATTTAAAATTTGGTCGAATAAGTAATGATGAATTCTGATGCAATATTTTTATACTATCGCAACATGTTGCAGCAGAAAATAATAGTTCTGTTCACCTAACGGTTGTTTGTAATACGTAGAACTAATCGAGATAGATATATCTATATATGCATAAATGATCAGGATGACGAGGCGTGTTGAATTCCAGGTGACTGTCCCTCCGTTCATCCGTGCAACCGATAACTTGAGAAAAAATTAAAATATCTTTATCAAACTTGGTACATATGTTCTTTCACTACAAGAAGGAATAGATGGGCGGAATCTTACCATTTTCACCATAAAAATTCGTCAAACGGGAACCTATAAAATGCTATAACTAAGCCACAAGTTAAGATACAAACCTATAATTTAGTATATAAAATTGCAGTTGGAAGGGGCATCTGTGGTTAAATTTTTTTTGAAAAAGTGGGTGTAGTAGTGGGTGTGTAGTGGTTGTAGGCCCCTAGTAGGTTTAGTGTATATATCTTGAAGTTATATCAACCAAACTTGCACACCACAAATCTCTCCGGCAGTGTGAAAGTGGACCGAAATACATCCAAACTGACATCCAAACTGATACATCCGAACGTATTGTCCAGCCCTATCCTTGCAAATTGCGAGAGTATACAATGCCTTGTTACACTCGAACTTTGCCTTTCCTTATTTGTTTTGAATTTTATTTCGTCATTCTGTTTGACTCAAGTTTAATTTTAAGAGAATTTTATACACCAAACTTCGTCGAAACTGATCGAGCAATTGCCGAGGTTTGATATTTCACCTAAAAGTGGGCAGTACGACGCCCATTGACAACTTTTTATTCTGACTAATATACATCTATTTTGCACCATCTTTATTATAGAATTTAATGCTGCTTATGTTTTTCGTTAGCTATTTAACGCCATTTTAATAGTTTTCTATTATTTTATTTTTTGATTATTATTATTATTTTTTATTTATTGTTACTATTTTCTTATTACTTATTTTTATATTATTATTACTATTATTACTATTATATATATATTATATTATATATAAAACAAAACTTTAGAAGGGAGGGTGTGAGTGGTTATTATCCGATTTCACCCATTTTCGCACTCTATCAAGAAATTACAAAGAAAAATGTCTTCATTATATTTAGTTCATACGTCTAGATTTAGTAGTTTGTGAAGAACCTACCTAAAACGTATGAAGGGAGAGGCTACGCCCACTTTCTGAAACTTTTTAACCGCAAATGCCCCTTTCGACTGTGATCTAAAGAGACTGTACCAAATTGTACCGTATCTTAATTTGTGGCTACTTATAGCACTTTATCGTGCTTCGGTTAACGCCATTTTGTGGATTTGGGCATGATCCGCTTCTGCTCATCTGCATTACCAACCTCCTCAGTGAACCAAGAAAACACATGTCAAGTTTCATCAAGATATTTCAATTTATTTTCGTAACTATATATCCATCTTGACTAGTTTTTGTTGTTACAAACAACCGTTAAGTAAACAATACTTTTACATGTTGTCCAACATATTGGCAGAGTAGAAAAGTAATAATTTTAAATATTATCTTTAATTAAATAATTAGTGCAAAGTCTCATTTATACCTGTCGAAGTTTAACCTTTTTGCCGATTTGGTGTGTTCGCATCATAACCGCAAAAATGTTTATGCCCTGCGGAGGAAAAGCATAAGCTGTACAATCTTCAATGCATTGGCCTTCAGAGATTACTTCCCTTTGACCAGGTGGAATTATATGTCGCCAATTTGGATCCATACCTGGAAAATGTTATGGGATATAAATACGTTTCCAAATTTTTCAACTCCATCATAGTGAAGAAGTCTTCTTAAATGGTGATAGAGTCTAAAATCTCCCCGTTAAACGTGTAAATAAGGAGGAAGATTTTTGGGTTTGGTTAATATTAAAAAAAATTGCATCACCACCACCACTTATAATACCACTCATACTCATACACCATTTATCATACTATAATTAAATAAAAGAACATATTAAACAGATACAATTATAGATGAGTGCGAATTGAAGAGAGAACTTGAATTTGCAGAATTGTTTATTTCTTTCTTTTTGAAGCAGATGTATGCGGTTATTTGTGTTCCTCTTATTTATTTCAAATGACTTTCAAATAATTCGATAAAGAAAAAATCGATTAAGGTTGTTTAAAATAAAAATATATACAACAACGAGTTCTCCATCGACCCACTTGAGTAATTTACTTTAATTTTTTGAACAAAATTTTTTGACTGCGGTAAGATTTTATTTTCATTTCCATTGCCACCTTACCATACTCACGTTTATTCCCATTACAATTTCCATTTCACTTTTCCAATTTCGACTCTCACAACTCGCGTAATACAATAACAAGAGTATCCTTTGATGCTTTTTAATGCGAATTTCGATTGACGTACACGAAAGCACAGTATGAAATATAAGTTCGATTATACTTTTGACGAGATATTGCTCGAAAATATTCAGGCTTGGCCAGGTGCAGTTGCGCTAAGTATAATTTCCGGTCCAAAGTTTCATTTTATATACATATGTATGTATGTATGCCCATATGTAGGTGGAAAGATGTATGTTTGGCAGCCAAGTGTATGTTTGTGTGCTTGCTTATAGAAAAAAGTTGAAAAAGATATAAGTGGCTATCATAGGAAAACAGAAGGAATCAGTCTAGGTACTACACTTTTGAATTTCTGCAAATGTAAGCCCATAGCTCCATAGGATGTTGGACAGTACAGCCATTGTGTATGCAATTTGGTCCAATGCTTTTGTAGCTAAGGTAAGGACCATATATAACGTTTATACCATATATAACGAGCCACGATGTAGTGCTTCAGTGTACAGCTCATGAGGCGAAATTTGCGCTACTCAAGTACTGTGGAATGGGTTTGCCTGTTACGGCAGGTAAAAGCAAACTATAAGAACAACATATTTTCTATTGTCTAAAAACTGAAGTAAAATTGTTATTGCTGTAGAATTTGACGATTTCATTTCAGTTAACACGAAATTAAAAACGCAAGCCCACGGCAATAAGCAGGTGGTATAATCTAATATCCTTTATTTATTTTCTCCTTTATTATAAATTATTTTAAGTGTTGTCATTGTACCGGTAAGCAAAGCGATTTGGGAACAGGTTGCATGGCACGCGACCGGATTGATGAGTGATTACAATTCGGGTTCGCCAACAGTAACTCATCTATATTGCATTTTGGATAGCTAAATCTACTACTTGTTCTTCATTATAATCAATATCGTTCTAATAACAATATCCCACTAGAAAGTGCTTCAATTTGTTGTATAATTACCAATTGAAAGAATGCCAGCGTCATTCGGACGCAGCACGTGAGTGAAGTAAATCTTCAATCCGGAATTATCAGCCATTTGTCGACTATAGCTTTGGAAATTATTCGGCTGCAAATTATTGTAGCGTGTTTCCATTAGATAGTATTTAGCAAAATGAGAATCGATGGGGTAGCCAGCGTCCTCCGGAAATGTAAAGCCCTGTGAAATAGAGTGAAAAAAATATGCCTTTTATAAAAAAAAATTTAAGTCATAATTACGGGTATACCTAAATAGACATGTACTTAGTTATCGTTAGTTAGTCAGTTATCGTTTTATACGGTCACTAGCTTTTTTTTATATGTGTAATACATATTTGATCCCTG
Organism: Bactrocera minax; assembly: GCA_021498325.1. NCBI lineage: Eukaryota > Metazoa > Arthropoda > Insecta > Diptera > Tephritidae > Bactrocera > Bactrocera minax. Next base: position 129,502 of record JAKEEE010000200.1, read on the forward strand.
CGGGGAACCATTTTGAGCATAATATATAAAAAGATATGCATTTTCAGCTAATTTTTAATAGATAACTTCTGGAAAATCTTCCTAACGGTGCTTCACCAGAGGAAAAGCTTTTTATGTTAATTACAATGAAAGCAGATATGAAAACTTCTCTATATTATAAATGGTAGCAATATAGAATTTTTTTTAGAATATTACAAAAAAAGTTTAAAAACTAATTTTACAAGGTTTTATATTATATTACTTCTTAAGAAAAATATGCACATATTAAGAATTGCATATCAGTTTTTCATCGCCTTAGACAAAAAAATTAAAAGTTTCTTAAGAACATAACTCTGCATGGGCGAGTCTAACAACCGTCTTCAGATAAAATCATCCCAATGACCATTTTTCGTGTCTTTCTGCTTCTATTTGTGAAATGTATAAGCCTGTCATAATATGCATACTTATTACAATAGAAAACATTAATTGTTTACACTTATAAAGAAAGTGTTTTTTGAGATACTTATTTCACTTTAATTTTAAATAAAATAAGTAAAGAAGGGCTAAGTTCAGATGTAGCCGAACATTTTATACTCTCGCAATTTTAACAAATAAAAGCTATGAGTATATTTCCAGGTTTGGACAAAACTTTGTATTAAAAAATATGGAGTAAGTATTCACCATTCATTATTCGACGAAATTTTGATTGGATTATGATTATATTTAGTATCTCACTAACTTATATTATAGGTCATAGATTCACTTAGTTTCATTATAACATTCGGTTTCGTGTCCGAAATATTTATACCAAAATCGACCTAATTAACTCAAATGATATATGTGATATAATCTCTTCTCAAATGGCTAAATTTCACATACTGGGTATATTAGGAACAGATTAACCCGAGAATCAGAAATCAATATATTAGGAACAGGGGGTTTACACCGATCTCATTCTTATTCAGCGCTAATCCACATTGTGTTTAAGAAAGCACACATTTTGTTCAGCATAAACAGTTTAAAGTCAGGTGGAAAATCGGAAATCACTATATCGGGTTTAAAGTCAGCTTAAAATTCGGGAATCCCTACATCGGGTATATCGAGGCTAGGTGGAGGCACTAACGGGATAAACTTTTATCATTACCCAATAACACTGGGGAACATGTTTCCATGCCATTTTATAAAGATAATTTGCGCATTGATCGACATATTCAGTATAATTCGTTGACCGATTTCAGACACTTTCGGAGTTAAACTGTAGCATATCCCATATTATACTTTCGTTTGATTTGGTAAGATATCATACATATTGACCGGTATATATCTTATAAAGCCAACCAAAAGTTTGAGTTTGGTAACATTGATCCGATTTATTATCGGAGAAAGATGCTGTTTGACTTTCAATAAAATACCTCACAGATTGATATACATATATGGTATAGAGGCAACAGGAAGTTTTAAAATCCTTATATTAGGTATATGGGAGTTAGGGGAAATGTTTACTCGATTTGACACAAGGGCACATAATCACCAGGAAATGATTTCCTCTGAATTTCAAATATATCTCAGATTGACCGATATTTTTGGAAAAAGGTCAGCCAAAAGCACTGGGTCCATATAATCGGTATCTGGGGACTTGAAAAGTCATAATCTGATTTCGACATTTTCTAGACGTAAGATGGCATACCCTAAAGGTACCCTATGGAATTTAATATTGTGTTATATGGGAAGTATTCCATTTTTACACTGTCATGTGAGGACGCAATTACAATTTCAAGAACCAAATTGTTTGAAATCGGTAAAGTAGTTACAGAGATATAGGATTTCAGGTGAAAGTGGGCGGTACCAGGTTCGTTGTCCAACTTTTTCATATCACCATAGATTTCTTTAACACTTTTTTCACCTGGCTGTGAAATTTAATGCTTCTGGCATGTTTTTCAGCGACTTAATGTACTTTTAGTAGTTTTTAATAAAACCGTTATATGGGGAGCGGGCGTGGTTTAAACCCATTTCCACAAATTTTCACACCGTCTAAAGAAGTACCGGCGAAATTTGTCCTCAGCAAGTTTGCTTGATATAGCATCAGCGGTTGGTGAGATATGTAAATTAAACTTATTAGAAGATGGAACCATTCCCACTTTTTATAAGTTTTCAACTTACAGATGCCTCCCCCTACTGTAATTCCCTGAACATGTGCATCAAATTTTATCAAGATATCTCAATTTTACTTAAGTTATCACTTGCACGGACAGACACGGTCCGTTCATCTGTCCATGCAATCGCTAACTTGAGTAAAAATTAAGATATTTTGATGACACTTGGTACACGTGTTCCCTGTCACCGTGAGACGGTTGGCAATGCAGATGGGCGTAATTGGACATTTGCCGCGCCCACAAAAGGCTTTTAATCGAAAACAGATAATGTGCTATAACTAAGCAGAAAATTAAGATATAAACGTGTTATGTGGTACAGAGGATCCTAGTAGGGCGGGGCATCTGTGGGAAAAAACCTTTCTAAAAGAGGGTATGGCCCCGCCCCCTATAAGTTTAATACATATATTTCGTTAAGGCTACCGTTATCTAAATTAGCTACCGTTAGCTAAATCTACCGTTAAAGCTATACTAATCAAACTAGCCTCGAGTAAGCTTTTATAGCATCTCTTCACATACTGAGAAAATAAGTCAAATCGGATAATAACCACGCCCACCTCTCATACGAAAGTTATTTTGAAACCTACTAAAAGTGTGATAACTTACTGAAGGAACACGTCGGAAACATTAAATCTTGCAGAAAATATGATACAGAAGGGTTGCATAATAATCCGTGTAAAGTTTTGATTATGGGTGTGTCACCCCCTACTTTTAGGAGAAATCCCATGTCACAAGAACGCCTTAACCGATTTCAACCAAATTTGGTATGTGACATTATATTTGCATTCTTATGTGACACTGTGAAAATGGACGAAAGCCGATAAAAACCTCGCCTACTTCTCATATAACACAATTTTAAGTTTCATCTGATCCTTTCACTTTAAAGTAGATAAATCGAGCAGTAATTAAGATTGTACAAATAGTGCTTTCAAGATATGCCATCTCATGCGTAAAAATAGGCGAAATCGGATTATAACTTTTCAAGTCACCAGATACCCAACATTAGGACGTAGGAAATTGGAGGATTGTCTTTCCATGATAATAGTGTAATCTGATATCAAAAATTACGAAAATCGTTAAATACTACCCCGAGTCCCCTTATACCTAATTTACGGATTTTCAACCTTTCGGTAGACTTTATACCATATATAACGGTAAATCTGTAAAATATCGTAATGAAATTGGAATATTATCTTTCCATAATAATAGTGTGACCTGGTATCTAAAATGGCGAAAATAAGGTCAATACTTCCCCAAGTCCCCATATACTTAATATACAGATTTTCTACCTTCCGGTAGACTTTATACCATGTATTTTAGTCAATATGTAAGATACCTTAACAAAATTAAGTGAACGTGTAATGTCGGATATACCATAGTTTATTGCCGAAAAGATGTGCAATCGGTGAACGAATTATCACAGATACATTATATGTGCAATGCAGATCTTCCTCTATCCCAAAAATGCTCGATATAAGAATTGCCAACTTTTCACCTGACTTTAAACCGTTTATGCTGGTCAATATGTGTGATATTGTAATGAAATTAAGTGGATATATTTTCTTAAACACAGTGTGGTTTCGCGCCAAATATGAAAGAAATCGGTCCAGACGATGGTTTAAGCCGCTTATTCCTAATATAATGATTTCTTTTTCTCTGGTTGGCTTTTTCCTCATGCAGCTAATATATTTATTAAACCACTTTGGTTGAGTTTATATCGCAAATATCACTTTTGAGTTAATTTGGTAGATTTTAATATAAATATTTCTGACACGATGCACAATATAGCAACGAAAGTACATGAGTCTATGACATGTAATATAAGTTAATAAGATACCAAATATGACTGCGATCCATTAAAAATTTCGCCGAATAATTAATGATGAGTTCTTCCGCAACATTTTTCAATATAAAGTTATGCCAGCACTTGAAAACATTTCCCCCCTCTGATCCTTGCACATTACGAGAGTATAAAATGTTCGGTTACACCCGAACTTAGCCCTTTCCTACTTGTTCAATAACGCTTTGAGCTAGATAACTTTATTTCGGTATTGGTGATTACAGGAGAGGGAGGTTTTGTTGTCTTATGTGATTGAGATATACAATTTGTCAATTAAGTCTTTGGAAAATGAAAAACAACTTGAAAATTCAGTTTTAGGCTCAGCTTTTAATAACAGAAATACATGTTTTCAGGCAAACATGTGTTGAAGTGTAATTTACTCTCGTGTGCATACGAATCTATATTGGAGGAATTTTTCGATCTTTTATGATCGGTGTGCATACAAGTTTGTCGTGTATGGTCTTGTGCGCACCCTATTGTTCACTTGGAAAACTGAAAGTGATAAAGATTGAAAACTTGAAAAGAAAAGAATAAATGTTGAATAATTTATTGTCCAATTATAGTCAGTCACATAAGAATGCTACTCTAGTAAATTTATCTAAGATTTACAAGAAGTAATTAACTTTATTTATATTTATTAATTATAATATAATTAACCGTGCTGAAAATGAAATTTGCTTAGAATTAAAGCGTTCAGGTCCAATCAAAAACATTTAAAAAGATTAACAATAATCCCAAAAAAATTTGTGCCAGTTGGTATCTGTCTTGGAGAATATGGAAAGACAGTGCGTCACGAGAGCGTCAAAAAAGTTCTATAAACTCATAAATACTCATCGAAAATAGCCAGGAAAAAAACATTTGCTCTCTGCGCTGAATATTGCAAGGCGCATACACTTTTTGATTGCCCACGTCAACAAGTTAGCAGACAGTGGTATGGTATTACATTTTGTGAGGAAACTAAAATCATGATGTATTATGTATTACGTATGTATGTTGTATTAAAAACCTATAGTATTATGAAAAAGAAGAACTTACCTCTGAACCGCGAGACCATGATGAAACGATGGCATTGCAGGCTAAAGGCATATCCCGACTACCTATACATTGTCGACCCTGCTCTCGTGCCATTTTCTCAAGCTCTGACTGGGATCCCTGACATTCGTATAGCGTAATTTGTTGTAAATAATATATGCTGGAGGAGGAGTCATATATTGGTTCGTACTGGAAGGTATTTAGGTTTTAGCCAAATTGTATTAAACGAAATTAAACAGTTTTATAAATATTTCATATAATGGATGGATGACAACTCACCCGAATAAGATGGAGCTTTCGATTAATATCTTCTAACTTGAACATTTTGCACCAGGATAATGTGTTATCTCCGCTTGGAAGTGGTACATCTTCATTTCGTAGCTCCATGTTGCGTATTTGATCGTCTTTCCGAAAACGAATTTGTCCCCTTTGAGTAAGAACCATAGGATGATATGGCCGAAAAGAGGAGTCCGGATCTGGTAATGTCCCAAGTTGAACTGATCCATGAGGAGGGTCGCGACTTTGATACATATAAATTATTCGCATAGTATTATTCTGCAAAAAAGTGATTACAAATAATTTCTTTTCCATAAAAATAATTAGAACGAAATTGACACTGAAAGTTAACTTAGACCAAAGTGAGTGTGCTATTGTTATAATAAATATTTTATTATTAAATTCTGCCATGTCGTTCCCTCGTTGTTTTTGTTGTATTTTTAGTAGTTTTCGACATAACTTTTATATGGGGAGTGTGCGTGGTTAAATCCGTTGCCCCGCATTTTTCATACAGTATCAAGAAATTGTAGGAAATTTGGATATATGAGCTACACCAAATTTTGGTTTTGCAGAGTTATTTGTGACTTAACACATGTACCAAGTTTGGTCAATAGACATGCGGAACTCAATTCGTCTCGTCATCCTGATCAGTTTTATATACATAATACATAATACATACTTTATCTATCTCGATTATTTTTAGGTATTACAAACTACAGTTAGGTGATCAAAACTATAATACTCTGTGCAAGATGTTCCGAAAGAATAAAAGGAATCTTAACTCAGACAAAAATTAAAAAATTTTGCTCAAGAGAAACCAGGAAACTCCAGCTACTCGAAAATGGGTAAAATCGTTGAAGCGAATGAAATAAATAAACGAAACTAAATAAATAAACGAACGAAAATGCTTAATTTTGTTCATAATTCCATTATCGCATATTGTATAGTTTCTCGTATAGTTTGACCTTTCGGAGTAATCCCTTATCCAACTTCCTTGCAGAGATGATAGCAAACAATTAAGCAAAGTGAGCTGTGAAAATTTGGTATTCTGTTATAACTTATAATTGTTACATATTATATGTGGGTTGCTATGTTTCACTAAGGGTAATGATTGTATTTCGCCTGTTTAGTCTAGATGGTGAAAAAGAATTAGTCAAAAAATGGGGGAAAAAATTACGTAAAGGTGTGGAAATCGGTTCTTAGTATTTTGAACAAATCTTAATGGCGAAGTAATGATATGAATTATAAATGATCGCCACAGACTTACATAAATTCTAGGGTATTGCATGGTGCATCATATCATAATTTATCTGCATTTCACGTTAAGAACGCAGACGGTCTTTAATTACCGAATGAGAACATGTAATCCTTGTTAAGAAAACGTGAGCATACACAAACAATTTTGTTTATTTTGAATCATTATAAAGTTGTGTAGAGATATACAAATTAATTTGTATGGAAGTGCGTTTATATATTGATGTACCATGTATACATACATATGTATATACATATTTAGCTTTCACTATTTAGACTTTCTAATATCGCTCATTCGTCATTACCTTGCTTTACAGTGTGACCAAGTACATTTGAGTAGCCATTTGAATCCATTTATTCTAAGTGCCCCGTATGGCGCTGTTAAGTGTGACGGTAGTTTTGTTGCATTAACAGCGGATCCGACTATTGACTAGCCGCCCAACCATCTAAGGGTTTTGTTGCTTGTCCATTTTCAGTGGACACAATACTTTAATTAACAATGCAACATAACCCCTGGAGCGTCGCTCGCATCCGTTTCGGCCGATCCGTATTAACTTTGGAGTTAAAGTGATCAGAGTAGGAAAGAGCACGACCAAGTGGGAATGGGGTGGATGATGAGTTTCATATGTATACAATGTGTAGATGTGAGTATAAAAGTTATTCCTGAGACCTGTAGGCGGGGAAAGACAAATGTGGACATGGATTTCACTACAGCTTATATATGAATATAAATAAGTACGTAGTCCAGCACCTGTATGTATCGCATACATACATACATATATACATACATACATTCATACATGTGAACAAAGAATGAACACAAAAAACAATTCAATTGTTCAAAAAAAACTACAACAAAGTCATACACAAGCAAAAACCGATTGAAAAACCGTGGTGCAGAATGCGTTGAAATGAAAGCAAAAAGACGAGAGGTTATGTCGAGGTGAAACATCATGAGGTAACAACCAAAAATTAATGAAAACAAACAAGCCATGACCAGTTCCGGCTGTTGCAGTTATCGTGACTAAAGACCGAGCGGATTTAATGACAGAAGGGATGACGTAGATTTTATTGTAGTAAACTTTAACTGTGATTATGCTGGCTTTCCCAAAACCAATGTCGAATTCAAGTAATTTTCCGCTGGTTGTACCCTTAATTGCTCATCTCAACCTAGACACTTCGTTGAAATATTATGCTGCATAGTTATAATTTTCTAAAATATTTAAAAGTCCGATGCTTGTTAGTAAAAATAAGAGAAAAATAAGTAATCGTAAAGATCAACATGTCCGGACATCGGACTGCTTAAAAGCGAAAGCTCCCTCGCTTTTAGATATAACTCGGTCCAAAAGTTCTTATTCATGATATATCACATTTCTTTAATATGAAGCAATCAGCGCAATAGTTTTAGTCGCTTTTTTTTAGTTTACAAATAAGTTAGGCTGATAGTCGAACAAAAGCAAACATAAAATATAAAAAGCAATGAAGGATTACTTATAAGATTATCACATTACTAAATATTTAGCAGGTTAACTATAATTAAGGAAATCTCGAATACACTAAGTAATTTAGTTAAGCTTCAATATTAAAAATTGTTTCGGTAGCCTAGAAGGCTGTATTAACAATATATATCTATTTCTAAACATAGTACATAAAATTTGAAAAAGGAGTATTTCAGACCACATATTTAAATGTGCTGTTGCAGTCGTCTATATATCGATACGTTTTTCAAGCATCTAACAACCATTTAAGCTCTAGTTGTGCTTCACATATTTCTAGTTAGCTGTTGGACAATTGTTTCGTGAGATACAGCATTTTGTGCGACATAAGTTTTGATAATATAAAAATTATAACAAGCAAGGAAAGGCATGGTTTGGGTGTAACCGAACATTTTATGCTCTTGCAATATGCGAGGAGCAAAGACGGGGAAATGATTTCAGGTGCTGGAAAAACTTGATATTGAACAAGTAAGAAAGAACTAACTTCGGTAGTAACCGAACATTTTATACTCTCGCAATATGCAAGGATCAAAGGCGAGGAAATCTTTTCAGATGTTGTCATAACTTTATATTAAAGAATGTTGCGAAAGAATTCAACATTCCTTATTCGAAGAAATTGTCAATGGCTTGCAATCATATTGGTAACTTATTAACTTATATTACAGGAAATGGAAATCATTATATTAACTATGATCATTATATTAACGCTATGAAAAAGTTTTTCTCTATCAGTTTTCTTACTTGGTTTTCATTTTATGGGAGAAATATGTATACTGGTAAACACAAATTCAATGCCTAAGAGGAAACAAGAAATAGGTGAAAATGTATATTAGTTTTACACTCTCTTACTTAGAGCGAATCAAATAAATCGAATAAAGAAAGGCAAACCGTTAGCGAAATCACATTGGCCAGATATTTTCTAATTACCAAAATTTGTTTCATTAATTAATTCAATTATTTTTGTTAATGATTTATCGTCAATAGAGCGCTTTCAGTAAGATGTTTATCATCAACATTTTTTGTCCACAAATATTTTAAACTAACTTTTAGATGTTAAACTATACCTTAGATAGTTTGTAATTGTTATCTATTAGTCGCAACGCGGAGGAAAATACAAATTAAATGCTGAGACGAAAGTAATTTTTATAATTGCTTTCAAGTACTTATGAATTATATAAAATAATTTTGTTATTTGATTTGATTTTACGCTACAGTATTTGAATCCAATTCACTCAAAGAAGTTTTTCCAAATCAAATAAATCAATATAGACTGCGTACCACGTGATCCAACTGCTTGTTCCAACAATATACTGATGTACATAAATTACGAATTTTGTCCATTATCCTTTTAAGCCAGGAAAAATATTCCATATTGAAACTCTCCGCAGGACAAATTTATTTTGCTTTTTCATATTGCAAAAAAATATTGCACCACCATGTAATCTCAATCTACACGAATTGAATTGAGTTCACGAAGTTAGGGGTTGGCGCCAGCCCGTGCGTTTTACTATTTCTATGTGCACTATTCGGTCACTAAATACAATTGAAAAAGGAATACGAATTTTTGAGCAATGTCTTCAAGGATTAGTCACGCTGTATGCGCTTCATTAAGTGGCTATAATGCCGAGCAGTATTTGAAAGAGTTGGAGTTTGAGAACTCCATTACTTGGCGTCAATTCTGCCGTTTGTGGGTGTATGGTTGAGCGAAATCAAATAGACATATTTTATTGCAGCACTTTTGCTCTACGAGTACTTAGTGTGCGAAAGCTATTTGCCATAATCATTCACCCATTCATATTTAACTTTCTCTGTTATAAATATTTTCATTCCTATTTTGTTAACTTTTCCAGATTGCGCGGTTACTAAATTGATATATGAGGTTTGATGTCTGCGTTTTACGCTTGCTTGTTTGTATACAATTAATTTATGGAGAGATATATGAAAAAAAGACATTTATGGGAATACAAATTTGGAATTAGTTAGAAAATGAAGATTTACACATATGCATAATTCTATTTTATTGTCTCAACTAGTTCGACTCATACTTGTATGGGTAGTTGACATAATTAGGAATTCCCGTTTTAGCTATTTATTTATAATATATTCGAGGTTATTTTGAATTTACAGTGGTTCTCCCCAAAGTCTGTCCTATTTTGAAGCGTTTTATTTTTTAAACTAATGTAAATTCTATTCTTCTGCGATCTGTTTACAGCATTTTCTCTTCGTTATTTCCTTTTTTAGTCACAGGACAAAAGTCGGTTGGAATAGATGACAAATGAAAGAAAAAAACATTGGTAGAATATATTATTAATAAAACATCTGGGTGTAAATCTTTCAACAAGTATTACGTTTATTTACATATCAGAATGTCTTTGATACACTTTAGTTCAATTATCAATATCTTCTTTGGTAGGTAAATTATCAGAATGAGTCACCTAACCAAAATTTTATATTGTCAGCTATATGCACTTTGCAAATGTAAAATTTCTAAATTCACTCTTCTTCAGTAAATTTGTGCATCAGATAAGTATAAATATTTACATTATTTTCAATATTATTTCATTCTAAACAACCATTTCTATCTCTATTTTCACTATTTTTATGAACATTTCAATTTAAAACAAATGCTTTTAAGTGTTGGCATAACTTTATATTAAACAAGTAAGGAAGAGCTAAGTTCGGATGTCACCGGACATTTTATACTCTCGCAATATGCAAGGATCAGAGGCGGGGAAATCTTTTCAGGTGCTGGCACAACTTTATATTAAAAAATGTTGTGGAAGAATTCAACATTCATTATTCAAAGAAATTGTCAATAGAATATTTGGTCTCTTATTCACTTACATTACAAGTCACCATATACAAGTCACCATACTCGTGTACTTTCATTGTTATATTTTGCTTCGCGTCAGAGATATTTTTATTAAAATCTACCAAATTAACTCAAAAGTGATATACGCGATATAAACTCAACCAAAGTGGCTTAATTGAATATATTAGATACATAGGAAAAAGTCAACCAGAGGAAAGGAAATCATTATATTAGGAATAAGCGGCTCATACCATGGTCTAGACCGATTTCTTTCATATTTAGCGCGAAACCAAATTATGCTTAAGAAAACATATCCACTTAATTTCATTAGAATATCACACACATTTACCAACATAAAGGGTTTAAATTCAGATGGAAAGTCGGGAATTGTTTTATTTGGAATTTTTGGAATAGAGGAAGATCTGCACTGATCACATTAACTCTTTTCATTATTCAAGTATATTAGGGAACATATTTTCACCCAATTTTGTGAAGGTAACTCACACAGGACTGACATATTCGGCATAAAGTCTGCTAGAATAGCGAAAATCATTATATGTAGTATATGGGAGCTGGGATAATTCGCGGGCCCATTTCACATATTTTTGGCATTAAATTCTGGTATACCTATTACACATTCACTTGATTATGCTAAGATATCTTACATATTGAGCGTTGTATATGGTATAAAGTCTTCCGCAATGTTGAAAACCCTTATATTGGGTATAAGGGGCTGGGGGAAGTATTTATCCAATTTATCCCATTTTTTGACAACATATCACATTATTATCATGGAAAGATAATCCCCCAATTTCATTACGATATTTTACAGATTTACCGAAATATATGGTATAAAGTCTACCGGAGGGTTGAAAATCCGTATATTAGGTATATGGGGGCTAGAGGAAGTATTTATCCAATTTTTCCCATTTTTAATATCAGGTCAGATTATTATCACAGAAAGATAATCCTCCAATTTCATTATAAAATCTTACAGTTTTATCTGTAAGATAAGAGGCAATGGTTGTTATCCGATTTTGCCCATTTTCACAAAGTAAAGATGCAAATGTAATGGCACGTACCAAAGTTGGTTGAAAGTGGTTGAGTCCTTCTTGAGATATGCAATTTCCCCTGAGAGTGGGCGGTGTCACGCCCGTCGTCCAACTTTTACACGAATACCTATAGCGAGCGAGTTAATGCACTTTTTATGGTTTTTAACAATCTTTGTATCCCCCTGCGGGTCGGGAAATAAGAATAACTCGCGGTAAGGTATGCCTGTCGTAACAGGCGACTAAAATCCATAAAATACACTGCAGTTGAAATAGATTTTGGTCTAAAATAGGCTTAGAGATGTCACCATGTCATGCTATAGTACTTAGCTTGAACTGAGTTTATAACACTTTAAATGTATTATGCAAACACTTAAAAAGACATTTGAGTTCAAGCTACAAATGCCACCAGACTGAGTTGAATAGGTAGCTCTACTGGAAGTAGTCCCTGCTACGAGGTCTGACCGGAGACTTTAATCTGATACCATGGGGAGCAGGGCCCGTTGGAGTTCGCTCCAACCTGATCATTGCGGCAGGTCCTTTGGGGAGTATCGTGGTGGCCGGGGTTTAATACCTGAATGCGGATAGAGCTGTTGGGCGGTGCAGCTCAACGTGGTGTTGCATTGCAACCGGGTGTCGGACCAAATTACGGCAGAGGCTTTAGATGGGCTTCGAGCCCTACCAAGGTGGTTAATGTGTCCATTTCCACAATGCCGATCGGTAAAGTTGGTTTTAGCAAAAAGCTATCACTGACGGTGCGCTGATCAACGCATTATTGATCCGTTATGTTTTTGAACACCGTGGAGTTAGGCTGTACAAACGGCAGGTACCCACGTAAAGCACATCGTTCAATAACCTTGGTATATAGGTATATGGAGGTGGTCATGGTTATTATCTTTACGTATATATTTTCATTTGTTGCTTAGTTACAGCACTTTATAGGTTTTCGATTAACAACATTTTGTAGGCGTGACAGTATTCTGATGACGCCCGTCTGCAATACCAATATTCCTATGGTGACAAAAAACACGTGTACTAAACCAAGATATCTTAAATTTTACTCAAGTTATCCCTTGCTCAGACGGACGGACAGACAATCTCTCGGAATTCAATTCGTCTCGTCATTCCGATCATATATATATACAAATATATATAACTCTGCATCTATCTCGATTATTTTTAAGTGTTCGAAACAAACGTTAGGTGAAGAAAACTATTATACTCTGTTGCAATATGCTGCGAGAGTATAGCAAAATGTTCCCGCTTTCGGACTTAAGACCGACCCAGGCTGCGAGGCTGAAGGACATGTTAGAGGTGTACATCTGTTGATAAATGTTCTTTCAATAATATAAAATTATCTTAATTTCATAAAATATGTTACATATTATACACGATTTCACTTTTTAGTCAAACGGACCAAATAAAATAAGCATACCAATAAACGTTGGATAAAGGAAGTTATAGTAAGAAATATCATTTTCCAAACATAGCATACGAGTATGAGTCAGTCGTGCTCTCGGAGGACAATATAATATGTAAAATGATAGCCATTTGGCTGTCTGCAAACAGTCTTAACTGCAAACCAACTGAATATATTTCAACGAAATTTTAGTTGATCCGGTTTTCATAATATTTGTATCAATGGTCCGAACTTACACATATCATGAATGGCACAACTGAAGTGGCTAAGTTAGTTGATTGATATTAATAATTTTAAATTAGTTATATAATTTAGGAATGTGAGGATATCTAATTTTCGGTTGCATCCAAACTTAGTAATTTCTTACTTGTTATTTGTTGTCTTCCACGATAGTTTGTTATCGAAAATCGATGGTAGAATGAAGTTTTCATTACTATTAACGAAACTCGGTCGAATTTTTTGCTACCAAAAATACAAATATCTTACATTACTTTTTTGTGTTTAATTAAAGGTACTACCTTTTTCGGACCCGGGTTGGTCCCAACAACTCCTTCAATTCTTGCCGAGAAAAAGATTTTACGAAATCATTGGAGTCAACTGGAGTCTATATAATATATATTATATATACGCTATTATATATATATCCATGTCTATATATATATATATACTTATATTCCCGCAGCATCTTGAACAGAGTGTTATAATTTTGTTTACTAACAATTGTTTGTAACATCTAAAACAAAACAGGATCAATTAACTAAACGAGATCAGTCAATGACCAGGGTGACGCGGCGAATTGATTTGCCTATGTCTGTCCGTCCGTCCATCCGCGCAAGTGATAAATTTACTAAACATTTATATACACTAATCAAGCTTAGAACACGTGTTGGTTGGCTGGTTGGTACTCTGAGGAGGTTGGTATTACAGATAGGCTAAATCGGATGATTGCCACGTTCACAAACTGCAGTTACTCTCGCAATTTACAAGGATCAAAAGAGGGGAAATACATTCAGGTGCTGGAAAAACTTGATATGAAACAAGTAAGAAAGAGCTAACTTCGGGTGTAACCGAACATTTTATACTCTCGATATATGCAAGGATCAGGGGCGGGGAAATCTTTTCAGGTGCTGACATAACTTTATATTAAAAAATGTTGCGGAAGACTTCAACATTCGTTATTTGAAAAAATTGTCAATGGATTGCAAACATATTTGGTACCTTATTAACTTATATTACAGGTCATACTCATGTACTTTCATTTCTATATTTTGTTTCGTGTCAGAGATATTCATATTAAAATTTGTCAAATTAAATCAAACATGATATATACGATATAAACTCAACCAAAGTGGTTTAATAAATATATTAGATATATGAGGAAAAACTCAATCAGATAAAAGGAAATCATTATATTACGAATAAGCGGCTTAAACCGTGGTCTAGACCAATTTCTTTCGTATTTGGCGCGAAACCACATTATGTATAAGAAAGCATATCCCCTTAATTTCATTAAAATATCACACGTATTGACCAACATAAACGGTTTAAAGGCAGATGGAAAGTCGGGAATTCTTATATCTGGCATTTTTGGGATAAAGGAATTTTTGCGCTGGAAGATCTGCACTGATCACATTAACCCTTTTCATTATTCAAGTATATTAGAGAACATGTTTTTACGCAATTTTGTGAAGGTAACTCACACAGTGACATATTCGGCATAAAGTCTGCTAGAATAGGGGGGATAATTCGTTGGCCGATTTCACACATTTTTGGCAGTAAACTATGGTATATCCGATATTACACGTTCACTTAATTTTGCTAAGATATCTTACATATTGACCGAAATATATGGTATAAAGTCTACAGAAGGGCTGAAAATAGGGAAGGTCTAGGGCCTAGGGACTAGGGGAAGTGCTTACCTGATTTTATCCATTTTAAGCACATGAATACACTGTTATGAGAAAGAGACACCCTCTAAGTTTCAAAGAGATAACTCATATATTGGCCGTTATATATGGTATAAAGTCTACAGGAAGCGTGAAAACCCTTATATTAGGTATATGGGGGCTATGGGAAGTATTTACCCGATACATTAAGTATATGGCGACTAGGGGAAGTATTTACCCGATTTTTCGCCATTTTTGATGCCAGATCACACTATTAACATTTAAAGACAGTCCCCCAATTTCATTACGAAATTTTACAGATTTACCGAAATATATGGTATAAAGTCTACCGGAGGGTTGAAAATCCTTATATTAAGTATATGGGGGCTAGAGGAAGTATTTACCAGATTTTTCCCATATTTGACACCAGATCACATTATTATCATGTAAAAGATAGGCCTCCAATTTTATTACGATATTTTACAGATTAACCCTTATATATGATATAAAGTCTACCCAGAGGTTGAAGATCCATATATTAGGTACATGGGGACTAGGGGAAGTGCTTACCCGATTTTAACCATTTTAGATACCAGAGTACACTATTATCATGGAAAGATAATCCTAAAATTTCTTACAGATTTCCTGATGTTTTCGATAAAAACACAGATAGAGGTCCTAATGGTGGCTTGAAAAGTTATAATGCGATTTCGTCTATTTTTACGCATGAGGTGGCATATCTTGAAAGCACTATTTGTGCAAAGTTCGATTTTCATATTTTAATTGCTGCTCGATTTATCTACTTTAGAGTGAAAGGATCAGATGAAATTTAAAATTCTGTTATAGGAGTAGGCGTGATTTTTATCCGGCTCCTCCCATTTTCACAGCGTGACAAAAGAACGCAGGTATAATCTCATACACCAAATTTTGTTGAAATCGGTTAAGGGGTACTTGAGATATGGGATTTCTCCTAAAAGCGGGCGGTGCCACACCCATCATCCAACATTTACACGTATTCCTATGCAACAATTGCGTATCATATTTTCTGCAAGATTTAATGTTTCTGATGTGTTCCTTCAGCGAGTTATCACAATTTTAGAAGTTTTCAACAAAACTTTTGTATGGGAAGTGGGCGTGGGTATTAGCCGATTTCACTCCTTTTCTCAGTATAAATACCGTCGTATACCATACCGTATGGAAAGCCGAATAACAGGCTTCTATCTTAATTTTATTCTTAGTTATAGCTCATTATTTGTTTCCTATTAATGGCATTTTGTGGGGGTGGCAGATGTCCAATTACGCCAATCTGCAATACCAACCGTTTTATGGTGACAAAGGACACGTATACCAAGTTTCTTGTTTCTTTCCAAGTTTAAAATATCTTAATTTTTACTCAAGTTATCGCTTACACGGACGGGCGGACAAACAGTCACTCGGATTTCAGCTCGTCTTTTCATTCTGTTCATTATATATATATGTCTATATCTAACTCGTTAAGTTCTAAGTGTTACAAATAACCGTTAGGTGAACAAAATTAATATACTCTGTAGAAACATGTTGCGAGAGTATAAAAAAATGTTTCATTTGAATTCAATATTAATTATTTGATGTAATTTTGAATGGATTAAAATCAAAATTGGCGTCAGATCAACTTTAAGTTTAGGTCATATTCTCATAAAGTCAATCTAACTAAGGTGATATGTGGTGGATGGTGGATAGGCAGACGTGATATTAATGACGTGGGAAGGCCACAATCTTTATTACCGAATGGATTACTCTAATCGAAATTTTCTCCGTTAATTTTGTTGAGACATATTCTATTGAGATATATGCTATACAAACTCAACAAAAGCTGCGACATTTAACATATTGGGTACATGAGGAAAAACCAACCAGAGGGAAGTAAATCATTATTAGAGGCATGGGGCTTAGATCAGCGTTTAGACCGATTTCCTTAATATTACTGCTAAACTATATTATGGTTAAAAAAATTTTATCGCAATTTCAAGTCAATGTGGTGCGTGACATTATATTTGCATCTTTATGAATCCAACCTTACCTACATCTTATATTCACAATTTTAAATTCCATGTTTTCTTTCACTTTGCAGCTTATAAATAAATTGCAAATAGCGATAATGAGCAAAACCTTGCACACAAAGGGAGTTTCGAAAAATTGTCGAAATCATGCACCCAGATACCGAATATGTTGACCCAATACCTAAGGCTGATTTCTTATCGAAAACATTTGTCAATGTGTGAGATATATTATTGAAATTCAGATTGAATCTTTGTCTGATAATATTGTGCCCTGGTGTCAAAAATGGGTAAAATTTGGTGCATACTTCCCCTAGCGTCCATATACCTCATATAAAGATTTTCGAACTTCCGGTTAACTTTATGCCGAATATATCGGCCGTTATATGAATTGTCTCAGTTGAATTCACAGAGCGTCTCAGGCTGATAACGTTGTGTCCTTGTATCTAAAATGGATAAAATCTGATCAATAATACCCCTAGCCTCCATATACCTAATATAAAAATTTTGAACTTCCGGTTGGCTTTATACCGTATACTTGACGCTCAATATGTAAGATGTCTTAGCAAATAGTTTAATGGCGAAAAAAATGAAATCGATATAGGAAGTACCCCAACTTCCATTATATCGCTTTCGTTATTATAGCAGACTTTATGCTGAATTTATCTTCGTAAAATTGTGTGGAAACATGTTTTCCAGTGTAGTTGAGTTAAGCCAAAATTAATGCAATCAGTCCAGACCTTCCCCTAACCTAAGTATACCAGATATAAGGTTTTCCAACTTTCCAGTTGACTTTAAACCGTTCATGTTAGACAATATGTGTAATATTTTAAGGAAATTAAGTGGATATTTTTTTCAAACATAATTTGGTTTCGCGCTAAATATGAATGAAACCGGTCCAGAGCGTGGTCTAAGCCCCTTATTCCTAATATAATGATTTCCAATTGTCTGGTTAACTTTTTCTACATATACCCAATATACTGTTATACATTTAGCCCCTGGGGTAAAGTTTATATCACACATATAACTTTTGAGTTAATTTGGTAGATTTTAATATAAATATCTCTGACACGAAGCAAAATATAACAATGAAAGTATTTACATGGGTCTATGGCCTGTAATATGACTTAATAAGATACCAAATATAATTGCAATCCATTGACAATTTCTTCGAATAATAACTTGCGAGAGTACCTTGTTCGGTTGCGCCCCAACTTAAACTTCTTTACTTGTTATATATTGAATTAGAATTATAGAGCTGAACAAAACTAGTACATCTGTGTACATAAATTCAGCGTTGACAATTTTATGTCCTTCTTTATCCCCTTGTTAGGATTTGTTCAATTTATCGAGCATATTTTGGTGTTTCTCGATGCATAATTTACGTTTGCGGTTGTTTTTATTATATTTAGTAAATAAGCTGAAATAGTTTCCGTTAGTACGAAAACCACCAGGAATGGCTTGCTGAACATAAACAGAAAATCATTAAAACTTATTCTGTACAGCTCACTTATTAATGGCATGGATATATGTATCATGATATCTGTTTCAGATTGCAGCACTGTGTTCAAGTACAAGTATTTACAAGGATGTCGCAACTGATTGAAATTAATTCGACAGACAAATATTGAGAATGTAAGATCACGAACGGGAGAATAAATCCTGTTTGAAGTGTTTATAATATATAGGTGTGTACATATGAAAGTTCCCAAGTTGCGATACAGCAGCAAACCTCTTGGTTGTTGATGTGTAATTTAGGCTATAACATTGTTTGTCTACTTATAATCACAATTGTTTTTGTTTGGCTAAGTTCATTTCTACTTGTACTGGGTAAGCACTGACACACATATTCGGTCTGGTGGTGTTTGGTTTACATAGTATACGCGTATATCTACAAATCTACTCGTTGGCACTGGTAAGCTCTGTGCTTTATGTGATTGAATGTTTATGTTGGTGCAAAAGTGTTCAAGTTTATTTAGCAATTCGAAAGTTTTAGCCAAAGATTTGCGTGATACATAAAAGTTTTATCACTTTGGCTTTGTATGAACCGGTGTCGAAATAAAAGTGAGTATACTATAGAACAGTATTGTAAGGATATCTTTACATGCACATATTTCAACTTACTTTAATGATTATAACAGTGTATGAAGATGTTTTAAGCGTACTTAAGAGGTTAATGAAATCCAAATTGCAAACCCGTCGGCGACATGTGACAATTCAAGGCAATGTGTCTTAGGTGGGTTTGTTTATTAGAAACCACTTATGTAACCACTATTATTAATTAGATTATAAGAGCTCATATGCGTATATTTTGTAGTTGATTTTACTGATATTAAATTGAATGTAAATTTTTTGTGAGGAGAAAAAACAAAACTACACCGACACCAAATCGGCTGAATACATTTTAAACATTCTTCCTAATACGACCAAAACAAGTTTGATATATTAACGACAATTTAAAAGAAATCTCTTCATTCAATACTATAATAGAATTTTTGTATATTATCAGTATACATCAGCTTCTTTCTAATACAGCTAAAGGTAGACTACTTGTAAACATTTTAGTTTTCGTTAGAGTACTAACTAATTAAATAATAATATCTCCCGAATACAAGTAAATAAACATTCAATAATTTTAATAATTACTAACCGATTGAGCTAGTTAAACATGTTTTGGAAACCTCAATTCAGTATTTTTTGACAGCAAATAGTGTGAGCCGTAATATAGGCGCTTTACATTGAAAGAAATCGATTCAGTTGTATTAACTCGACGTTGATATCGTTGGCGGTGTTAATAAGCAAGACAGCTGTGGTGGTAGCTGTGTGGTGAACAAAAAATCCTTTCAAAATCCATTAAAAGCCATTGAATAACCAAATTATGACTGTTGGGGTCGGCATTCGAACCAAACTATGGTTGCGAAAAAATTTTCCAGACAAAACAGTCGACGGAAATTTATATCAATGTATCAACATTCAAAACTTGTTATGTTTGCCATGTCACACTGCTAATCAAACTATTTAGTTTTTGCAAAAAAAAATCGGTGGACGTCTGATGTCAAAAATAAGTGTCATTGACTGACCGCCAATATCTAGAATTAACTCCTCTTGATTTTCTTTTATGTGTTTGTTTGAAAACCCAAGTGTAAGCAAGCAGTCCTGGACCATTGACGAGACGAAACATTAGATACTCCCGTAATTTGGATGAATTCAAAGCGTTTTTGCTTTAAATGCCTAATAAACTTTGATATTAATAAAATCAAAGTTGTGAATAAAATCAATACTCGTCTTAACGTAATTTTTAACAAGGATGCAATCTTTGGTATCAAATTCGCTTTCGGCTAATGGCTATAGTTAATATGTCTTAAATTTTTTTACAATAATACAATAGATGTACAATGGATATCTTCATATTCAAATCATATAGTCAAGCGGATAGGCTAGTGGAATTGGCAAATTATATATATATAAAAATAGGTATATATTAGGCAGTAAAGTCGATTGAAAGGATGTTGACCTTCAAATTAGGTACGTAAGTGTTAGTGGAAAGTATTGACTCACTTTGACCATATTTGGAAGCGAGTTGTCATGCGAAAGGAAACCACATATGCTAAATTTAGTCTCGATATCATCAGTAATGCCTAAGTTAAGTATTCTTAGGCAAAAGAAACTAATGGGATTTGAAATTACGTTTTATGAGAAGTAGCTGAAGCTTTGGTCTTATTTTGCCTATTTCCGAACCATACTGAGATGGAAAAAATTTGGTTGTGATCTGAAGGGAAATTTGTGAGATATGAATTTACACAGTTTTACTCTAATACCGGATCTATAAGGCCCCTTTTCTAAGATTTTAAAACTACACATGTCTCTTCCCTAAAATACCCTTCTGCCAAATTTTTGCAGCTAAATTGGTTGCTGAGTTGTAAAAATTTAAAAGTATTTAAATAAAACATTGTTTAGGCATGACAATCGTACGATTATGTTTATTTACTAAAGCAGTTTTATCATTAAGGAGTTTCAACGGCGTGCCAAGTTTCATAAAGCTATATACATTTTCATGCTCGTGTGCAAGAATTTGTGAGAGTATGTAAATATTTTGATGAAGTTCAAATATATATTTCATTGCGATTCAAATTCAATCGATTCATTCAAATCGATATAAAGCAAAATTAGTAATTGAGGCTAAGGGGTCCTCGAAAGTAAAAGAAAAACAAGTAAGAAAGGGCTAAGTTCGGGTGTAACTGAACATTTTATAAAATGCAAGGATCACAGGAGGGGAAATATTTTCAGATGCAAACCTTGTCCTAAAAAATGTTGCTTAAGAATTCAACAAATCAACTGCAACAATTGGAATCAATGAATTTTGAATTCTTTCGCAACATTCTTTAATATATAGTTTGCCAGCACCTGAACATATTTCCCCTCCGTTGATCCTTGCACGTTGCGACAGTATTAAATGTCCGGTTACTCCGAAACTTAGCCTTTCCTTACTTGTTTTGATATAAAGTTTTACCAACACCTGGAAATATTTCCTCGCTTTTGATCCTTTCAAATTACGATAGTATATGTGTAAAATATTCGGCTGCACCCAAAATTTTTCTACTTATCTGTTTATTATTTCAGATCAAAATTTATATTCATGTGTTTATAAATTTAATAAGCCGATTATTTATATGTGAATGTACTCACCGTTATAGAGATGTCGTGCAATTTGTCGCAGGTGTCTAGTTTTCGACGAAATCTCAATACGGTATGTGTTGCATTTTCGTGCCCTAACATAAGAATATAGTCCTGAGATGGGTCTACTAAAGGCTCTGCATTTACATTTCTTGTGATGTGGCGATCCTAGGAAAAGAATTAAATATTTTAAGTACGTAGTTAGTTAGTTAGTTTAATAAATTCTTTAAAAAAATGTAAGTTTTCTAAATGCATGTAACAGATAATAAATTGATTAAGTAAATTAAATGGAAAAACGGATTGATTCAAACAATCTAAGACAATAACACAATTCGTGTTTTAAATAGGAATAAAATAATAAAGTAAATAACCAATTTTTATGAAAGATTCTCAAAAATCTTATGTACATATTGTAATGGATTTTCTAAATTAATCGTTCACGTTGAAACTTTACCTTGAGTTCGATCACTGGATTGTTCAATTAAAGTCACAATTTAATGGCTATACACTTTTCTTTATTTCTTATTTAATAACTTGACACTTTCTTACTCGGTATTCGAGCTTACTTATAATTCACTTGTACTTAACTTAGCAACACTCTTATTTGAACTGTGTCACTGCCAATCCGGCAGCCATTATATAGTAGATCGTTACCAACAGATCATCACTCGAACATTCTGGCAACTACTAGGTTCGCTATCTGGTTGATTCTGGCAGCTTATCGCCGATTCTGTTTTGCTCTGACATTCGAGTTCACTACAATTTCGCCATTCGAACATTCTGGTAAGGGCTAGTTTCGATGTCTGGTAAATTCTGGCACGTTATCGTCAATTCTGGAATTCATATTTGCCACACTCCCCTCCACCTAAGTCTGATCGTCTTGATTAGATATATTTGCGGTGCCATACGCTGCAAGCCATTCTAAATGAAGTACCTTCATTTTATTCTTTAGTCTTCCAATGGTCTGTATGGGATATACCACATCGTTGAGTCGTTTGACAACTTGGTATGGTCCTTCCCAACTACACTGTAATTTAGGAGATAAGCCTTTCTTCCGTTGTGGGTTATATAGCAACACCCAGTCTCCTCTAACAAACGCTGCAGAGTTCATTGCTTTGCCGTATTTTCCCTTCATTTTATCACTCATGATTTGCGTGCGCTGTCTCATCATAGCATGTATTACTTTCATCTCATCTTCTAGGGTACTATTGGTTTCCTTGGTATTCCTTCCACCACTGGGGATAATTCCGAACTTCAAATCAATCGGTAACCGAAGGTCATTTCCAAAAATTACCCTTGCTGGAGTCTGCCCAGTTGTTTCGTGTATAGCAGACCGATAAGCCATCAGGAAGAAGTATATATGAGTATCCCAATCTTTTTGAAATTTAACTACCACTTTCCTTAAATGTTCTTCTAAAGTTCGATTGAATCGTTCTACCATGCCATCGGACTGCGGATGTAGCGCAGTTGTACGTGTTTTTCGTATACCCAGCTTTTGGCACATCTCTTGAATTTGCGCTAATTCCTCCCTTGATCAGAATGTAATTCTATAGGAACACCATATCTCGTTACCCAGTTGTTGATGAATATGGCCGCTATCGTTTCAGCCTCTTGATTAGGAATCGGGTATACTTCTGGCCATTTACTGAAATAGTCCATGACTACCAAAACGTATTTGTTTCCTACTTTACTGGTGTGAAATGGACCGGATACATCCATGGCAATTCGCTCGAATGGTGTCCCTGAATAATACCGCTTCATCTGGCCATGACTCCTGGATCTCGGCCCTTTGGCTGAAATGTCCTCAGCACAATTGGCAATGCACTCCGTAACTGATTGACGACAACCAGCCCAATAAAACCTTTGCTTTACCTTCTCCAAGGTTTTCGTGATTCGCATGTGCCCTCCACATGGACCGTTGTGCAGCTCGTTGGACGTTTTTTCAGTTCCATTCCATACATTACAAGTTTCAGATCTGAATTTTCTTGTCGACATTTTCGTAGTTTTTCGGGTCCCAGTTTTCTGTCGATGTCATTGTCATTAATAGGACATCTATAATGTTTTCTTTGGCTTCAGCTTTTGAGCAATGTCTGAATTCTAAATTACAGGGACGACGGGACATCGCGTCAGCATTTCCATGACTACTACCCTTGCGATCCTCTATAGAGAAGTCATAACTTTGGAGTCGCTCAATCCATCGTGCTAGCTGCCCCTCTGGGTTCTTGAATTGTAGAAGCCATTTTAATGCTGCGTGATTTGTTCTTAGTAAAAATCGCTGACCATATAGGTACTTATGAAAATGTTTGATGCTCTTTACCAACGCCAGTAATTCCCTCCGAGTTACACAATAATTTTTCTCTGGCTTACTTATAGTCTACTACTACTTATAGTCATGCCCGTCAGTGACTTGTGATAGGACGTCTCCTATTGCATAGTCACCCGTATCCAGAATAAATCTTGATCCTGGGACCGTATATGCTAACATTGGCGCAGTACTTAACCGTACCTTCAGAGTTTGAAAAACCACTTCGTGTTCGTTATTCCACTCAAATGTTTTGTTCTTTTTCATGAGTTCATGGAGGCTACTAGCTACGCTGGCAAAATTCGGAACAAATCGTCGATAATAGACGATTTTTTGGACGGGGCCAATCTTTTACTGCCTCTATCTTTTCGATAGTTGTGCAAATGCCTTCTCTTCTTACTTTGTGTCCTAAGTAGTTTACTTCTTTTTTGAATAGGGAACACTTCCTCGGGCTCAGCTTTAGACCAGCGCTAGCTAACCGTTGTAAAATTTCTTCCAGGTTCTTAAGGTGTTCATCAAAGTTTTTGCCCAACACGATGATATCGTCGAAGTACACCAAACAGGTCTTCCAGTGTAATCCTTTTAATACCTGGTCCATAAGTCTCTCAAAGGTGGCAGGAGCGTTAATAATCCAAAGGGCATTACGGTGAATTGCCATAGACCATCTCCAACGCTGAAAGCCGTCTTTTCTTTGTCTTCTTCGTTTACTTCCACTTGCCAATAACCACTCTTCAGATGAAGTGTTGAGAACCAATTCGTGCCTTATAACGAGTCCAGGGTGTCATCGATTCTAGGTAGTCGATAACTGCCTCTCTTCGTTACATCATTCAACTTTCTATAATCCACACAAAACCCCATCTTTCCATTTTTCTTCTTCAGCAGTACTACAGGTGAACTCCATGGACTCTCTGATGGTTCAATTACGCCACTTTCGCTCATTTCACGTATGGTCTGGCTTGCAACTTCACGTTTTGCTAATGGAACGCTACGAGGAGCCTGGAGTTGGTCTCGTATCTCCTGTGTTAATAAAGTGTTTCACAACTTTAGTTCTGCCTGGTTTGGAATCGTCTTTATCAAATATGTTGGACTATCTGAGAAAGAGTTGTTTAGCCTTATTTTAATGGTCTGTTTGTAGTTCCTCGGTCCATGCGTTAATTTCGAGATGTCGTTTTCACCCATGGAATTTCCTTCGAGACGTGTTTCGTAATTTATCATGGCCGCAATCTCTCGACACTGTCCTAATATAGCTCCCTTGGATTTGAAAAGTTAGATTGTTGTTTTTCGTTTTACGATGCGCAAGAGGTATCTGACCAAAGACATTACAGGAAGCGGAGGCGGAGGAAGAGGAGGCCTTACGTGGTATTGTTACATATTGTCAGGTGGATGATAATTATGCGAAATGTTCCCGGCCTTTGTAATGCGCAAGTAGACAAGAAAATACATTTGCTAACTTATATCTACCAAATAAGTATGTACATATGTGCAGTTAGTCGTATCTATGCAGCTCCAATGTTTACTGTAGATGCTCTATTTTATATGCTGCCATAAATTCAAAATATCTCATCTACGTTTGCATAATTTTCCCCGCCAACCAACTTACCTAGTTATATGAATTGAATATTAATATTGAATATATATATATATATATGTATATGTATACATGTATGAATATATTTAAATATGTATATCTCGACCTTTTCACAGTCACTTTAAAGGTTTTTGTACATATACATATCGTACACATACAAGAAATGTCAATACATACACTTCTCGTCAATAGGTTAAACGCACCCGTACTTGCATTAGTATTCTGTTAATAACTTTTACGTTGAATCCAATCATGCAATATAAAAGTTGATAGTTAATATTCAAAAGATTTAACAAAATTATATAGTTAAAAAATTTTCTTAGATCAACTTAAATTAAGGCAATTTTTGGTCACTAGAATACACCCATATAGAGTAATTTTTTGAAGAAAGGTAATTTCTTTTTTACTTTTATTTTTAGTGAATATAAATATTTGACGTATTAGGATAAAATAAAAAATATTTTTCCTCTTTTTGTTTGTAATAAATTCATATATTCGGTCTTTCATTGAATGATAGAGGGAGTGATTAATTGTTGCAATTGATATGTCTTTATCCTCGTATTGCTTTCGTCCTTCATAAACTTTCTTTGTAAGCCAGCCTCAAACATTTTCAATTACATTAACATCCGGAGAATATGGTGTCCAAGTCTTCATATTAACGTTTTGACTCGAATTAAGTGACTGGACTACTCGAGCGTTATAAATCGGAGCATTATCTTTTTGAAGAATCCATTGGATAGGTCCGAAGAGGTCATTTAATAATGAAAAAACTGACTCCTACATTGTTTTTAAGCGCTCACCGTTCACCCTCTGATCAATAAAAATTCAATTGTTCCACAAAACGTGATGAGATCCCAAACCACTACCCCACTTTCTCGACTGTGATGGCGACTTAAACACAACTCTTCTCCAGTCTAAAATGTTTTGTTATCAGTAAAAACAACTGAACGCTAATCATTGAGTCGATGGAAGACCAATTGTCCAAAATAACGATAAAACAATGGAAATCGCCGAGTCCTTGTAAGCTTTGTTTTGATTGCCCAGGTGCTAAACATTGCATAAAAAATACTTTGGAATCACTTAAGTAAGGTTGGATACAAAAGAAGCTCGATGTATGGGTGCCAGAGGGATTAACGCAAAAAAACCCCATGGACCGAATTTCCATATGTGAATCGCAGCAAAATCGAACCATTTGTGAAGCGGATAGTTACTAATGATGAAAAGGGGTTACAAACGCTGGCCAACCCAGAATTGATAGTCAGGAATGTTTTGGTATGTGTTTTTATGTAATGCAAAAATTATGGATTTCCTATTACTACACCTTATATAAATGGAAGAAATCCTTAGAATTTTACGTTCCGCTCGAGAAATTAATGCTTTTTTTTATTGAAAGTTTTTTCCACATACCTCTAATCTTTTAAATATCAACAGTTTTGGAAATACCCTTTAGTTGTTTGGCGATATTTCACACACAGAAGGCAAAACAACGTGAAATGCGTCTAATTCAATGACCAACTGAAAGTCCACGTGATTACATTGAAGTTTCTAGAGTCTTCGAATACACAGTTATGTTTTCGCAAGCCAACCAATTATGAGCAGTTTTTTCGAACAAGATTTGATATTTGATAAGAAAAAGAATGTGGCCAACTAAAAAATGCCTGGTAGTAAATAGAACAGTTTATTAAAGAAAAAATTAGTGCGTCTAACCTATGACCAGCAGTGTATGTACAAGAAGTATCCAAACCGTCACATTTATTCTTCATGTATCCCCGATGTGGTGCTGTTAACAGAATGAACATGGCCCGTACAGTTTCATCTTACTGTGACTGCTACTCTGAACTGTCAGAATAACAAAAATTTAATGTTTCTTTTGTAATTTTTTATCCCAAAGGCACTGCTCTATTGACATTGTTATTGCTCCTATCAGCCATATTAGGATGGTTGTTGTTGTCACAACCATTGCTGTTAAGTTTTTAATTGCTGGGCCAAAGCCTTATCATACTTCCACTTTCTTCATGCTGAAGCCACTCCCCAAATCGCACATTGTCTTCGTATCAACCACATCCACGATTTGTACTTTTGGGCTTCGAGCAGCCTTGACTCCGACACCATTGACGTTGAACACTTCGGCGAGTGCAAGCGTGTCAAGGTTTAAGGATTTACTTTGTTGTGAGTCTCTGAGCTCGAGTGTCGTAGAGGCAGCCCATTAAGAGGGTGTGTGTGATATGGTAAAAGCGCTCGGCGGGTTCATTTGCTTTATTGTCCTTTCTTAAATCAATAAATGTAACAAAAATAAATTCTGCTTCTGTGGAATTCATTTCACAATGTTAAAAACTGGTGGCGGTTTGCTTTGTTGGCTGGCCAGCGTCTGATCAGATTAAAAAGTGAATTTGATATGAAGTCAGAATTTTGTAACTATGTGAGCAATTATATTTTTTAAGTATTTTGTAATATAATTGAGTTCTAGGCCATCACCTATTACAATGAAGAAAAAAAATGTTCGACTTGAGCGAAATGTGTGCAAGTATTAGTTTTAGTGAAAAGAAATCCATTATTTTTTCAATAGCTGACTTGTATCTCGCATTGTATAAGCGCGATTGGACTACGCCATAAGGCGTTAGAAAGATAATATTTCGACTAAAAAAATTTGTGAACAGTGTTTTGACTCCCTTATTCAGTATTGTTTGAGCATGCGTCAAAGATGAACACCAGCAATGAGAAAATGCGCCATAATTCACAGTTTTTCTTCGACAAAGACGAAAACGAAAGCCAGGCGTCTGAAAATATGAATATTGTTTATGGTCCTGATATTTTAAGGACCAATCATTCGCAATTTTTATTTCGTTTACTCCGTTCCGGTAATTTTGATTTCAAAGATGCACTACGCTCTGGAAGACCAATTATCGAAAATATCGATAAAATAATGGAAATCGTCGAGTCCGATCATATAAGCGCTTTGATTGCCTAGGTGCTAAACATTCCAAAAAAAAAGAAAAATAAAAATTCTTTGGAACTACTTAAGTAAGGCTGAATACAAAAAGAAGCTCGATGTATGGGTGCCACATGAGTTAACACGAAAAAAACCTTTTGGAACGAATTTCTGTAAGTGAATCGCAACAAAACTGATCCATTTGTGAAGCACATGGTTACTGGTGGTAAAAAGGTGAATTTGTAGGCTGAAAATTGTGGGCATCGCTCCACCCCCTAACAATCTAATGTATATATCTCAAAAACCACTAAAGCTACAGTCGCCAAACTGAGAACCAATCCTTCCATCATTTCCACAAGCCGTACGAATATAAGAAATCGACCCGCTATACCAATTTCAATCAATTTTGGTACATAACATTATCCCGATTATGTTACGTTGAGAAAATGAGCGAAATCGGATTATAACCGCTTCGCATATATCAAAATTTTAAATTCCATATAATTCTTTCACTGTACAATATATAAGCCAGTTTGTGGTGAAGATATCGGAATAAAACATTTTACAAATAATGCCTTCCAGGGCCCCCTGACACCGAATATGTGGACCTCAGTGACTATATCTGACTTTTTACCGCGACTATCGGTCAATCTGTGAGATATATTAATGAAATTCAAGACGTATCTCTTCACGATAATAATGTATCCTTGTGCTAAAAAAGGGGAAAATTGGGTAAACGATTTCAGTAGACCCCATATACCTAATATAAAGATATTCAAACTTCCGGTTTATTTGGGACAATTCGTAAGGTATCTTAATGAAAGCCAGACTGCATATTTTCCTGGTAATAATATGTCTTGATGCCAAAAAGGAATAAAATCGGATCACTGCTACCATTAGCCCCCTAATACCTAATATAAGAATTTCAAACTTCTGGTTGGCTTTACACCATATATATCGCTCAAAATATAAGATATCTTATAAAAATTAAGTGAGAGTTTAATACTTGATATGCTATAGTTCAATGCTGAAATACTACATAGAACGATTTTCGTTATTCCAGAGAACTTTATGCCGAATATGTCGGTCAGCGTGTGAGTTATCTTCGTTAAAAATGCGTGGAAACATGTTCTCTTCTGTACTTTCAATTGTAAACATAATGTGGTTTAGCAAATAGGAATAAAATCGGTGTAGACCGTGGTCTAAGCCCCTTATTCATTTATAATGATTTGCGATTCTATAGTTAACTTTTTCCTCATTTACCTAACATATTTAATTGAGCCACTTTTGTTGAGTTTATATCTCTTATACTTCATTTGAGTTAATTTGATTGATTTCTATAAAGATACTTCGAACACTAGGCAAAATATAGTAAGTAATTAAAGTAATTGAGCCTATAACCTATAATATAAGTTAACAAGTAAGAAAAGGCTAAGTTGGGGTGTAACCGAACATTTCATACTTTCGCAATGTACAAGGATCAGAGGCGGGAAAACAAGAAGCACCAGGTGCTGGCATAACTTTATATTAAAACATGTTGCGGAAAAATTCAACATCCATTATTCGACGAATTTGTCAATGGATTGCAATCATATTTGGTGTCTTATTAACTTATATTACAGGCCATAGACTCGTGTACTTTCATTCCTATATTTTGCTTCGTGCCAGAGATATTTATATTAAAATCTACCAAATTAACTCAAAAATGATAATATGGGATATAAACTCAAACAAAGTGGCTTAATTGAAAGTATTAGATACATGAGGAAAGAGTAAATCAAAGAAAAGGACATCATTATATAAGAAATATGGGGCTTAGACCACGGTTTAGACCGGTTTCATTCATATTTAGCGCGAAATCACATTGTATTTAAGAAAACATATCCACTTATATTGACCAACATAAACCGATCTAGTATGGACTAGTTGAAGGTCTGGGCTGATTGCATTAACTTTTGTCATTACTCAAGTACACTAAAAAGCACGTTTCCAGGCAATTTTATGAAGATAACTCACATTATGATCGATCCATTCGGGTAAAAGTCTGCCAGAATAACGAAAATCGTTATATGTAGTATAGTAGAGCTAGGACAATTAGTTGGAAATTTTCACACATTTTCGGAATTAAACTATTTTACACCAAATATTATTTTGCTAAGAAATCTT